>JBBPJL010000258.1:0-22002 GCA_038088675.1 Xanthoconium separans | reverse complement strand
GTTATATACTGTTCTGTCTGTTGTGATTGTGGGAAGCCTATTTGATCCTGCTTGGATCACCCTTCACCCTGATGTTCTGTGCACCATCATGATACAGTATATTTAGAGTTACACTTGTTTGGTTGTAGCTCTAAGCTAGTTCTACACCAGAATACTTGCCTGTATTCCTACTGCAACTCCTCGTTGCCCTTTAATCGCAATCTTATTCTTGTTCACTGGTGTACTGGAGGCAGGATCCCTCTTGTGTCTTGTCCACTGTTGATATCGCTGTCATTTCATGCCTCTTCAGCTTTCGGCTCTTCAAGGCATTAGCTTGTGCTTGTACCCTCAAGACCCCATTTTGGTCTTGCACATCCATGCTCAACCTCTTCTACCCCTGGAAGTACTTTGCAGGGCCAGCTGGCTCGCAGTACACTAGGTTGTATCACTGTTCACTTCACTTCTCTATCACACACAGTTGCAACTAACTCCGCTAGGGCACAAGCTCACAGTAAGCATAACATTGAGAAGTGCTATGTTAGCTTCTGAGTTGCTTGCCTCCTGGTACAAGATACAGAGAACATTGTCAATGCTCCCAGAAGAGTCAACTGCAGCATGTGCCTGGATGCCAGCCATGCATGTGCTGCTGGAAGGCTTGTGATTGCTATCAGACAAGATGCCAGCAATGTCTGCATGTTTGTATCTAGCAAGAACTGCATGTGCACTTGATGACATGGATGAGGTGTAGACTTGTGTCTGAATGACAGAAATCAGCATGATGCCCCTTCCATTTGCAACCACAGCCTCACTGTTCCTTCTAGCTGGTGTCAGGACGCTTCAGCAAAATGCTGCTGTGTGCCTCCTTCCCAAGTAACCTGGCCACTTTGGATCAAAGCAGTCCACCCTCGGCTTGGAAGACCAGTAGATTCGCTTCTATGAGAAGCTGCAAAGAGCTCAGGATCTTGTGCCAAGCATAGATGGGCACCCATGAACCCTTTTGTTTTCCTCATTCAAATGAATCATGGCAGAATCAGAGTACACAATCAGCTTCTTCAAGATTGGTGCCATGATGGGCACACCCTGGTCTGCCCCGTTGGACATGCTTTCTGACACCTAGAGGCCAGTAAAGATCACTGACCTACAGAGCATGCAGAACGAATGAAATAGAATGCACAGCAATGATGTCCAAGTGGTCCTTGACCTGTGCCCCTGATTGCAGGCCTTGGAGGTCAGCATGAATTGTGATGCTCTGGTAATGTCTCTGTGACCACAATTCGCCTCCACTTTCGCCATTGAACTGGCAAGACTTCTTCTCCACTATGAGATGGCACTTTCCACCACATATCACCCACAAATGGACAGAGAGATGGAGCAGGTCAACCAGAAGCTAGAAACATATCTATGGATCTTTTTTCTCAAGGATCAAATATGTTGGCATTAAATAAATAGTAGTGTATATTGGGGGCACAGAAACTATTTGATGGTATAAAGAAGGAGTGTAGATGACAAGCAGGCTAGTCTACTTATTTACTGTTATTAGATTCTTTGTGTGTAAAGGACTTGTGTTGCTGCTTGATGGCCCACTAACAGCAAGTGGGATGGTGGGGATGATAAGAAGATGATGAGGATGTGATGACGCACCAAGTCCCAGCTGTTAGTTTTGGTGATTTCACACCTTATTTCTACTGCATTTCAGAGTTTAACCATACCCACCATGGTGCTCCCCATGGTCACTTTATTCAATTATGATTTTTCAAGTTTGTTGTGGCCACTCTGCCCATGCAGAGTGTTGCCTTTGCATTCACATTCAGCTGTGGGTGACTGTTTAGTTTTATTTACTTCAAACACACATACTCCCTGGAGTTCCACCCTGTATTCTTTGGTTACTCACTCTGGACTCCAGATTAGCCTACCTTGTTGTTCATTCTTAATATCATCAGGTTCATCCCATTAGTGGCTAGTGTGTAGAGGAAAGTTCACACCCCTTTCCTTTGGGGTTTCTTATGGTGGGGGGCTGCAGAAAATGCATTTATATCTGTGTTATTCTACCTTGATTTGGATCTTGTATTTGTTACCTACCATATATAATCAAGTTATTGATGTCCAGCCCTCCCTCAAATCAACATGTCCTGTGTGTCAATCTATTTTGAAACAAGTGTCAGTTGTGCCATGAGTGCTCACCCACTCATTTGAACCTTTCTGCTGACTACCTACTTTAGTCATCTCACAATTGACATTCACAGATCACTACCGCATACATTGATCAAAGACTCAGTTTTTATGTTATGGGACACGGTTTTAAACGCCTTCTGTCACCCTGTGTATTGTTACTCACATTGCTATATGTCATGTTGTAGCTACCTATTTCCCTTTTGTGTAGGTTTGCATGTGTTTAGGGTGAGTTCCTTGACATAAAAAGCAGATGCCCTATCTCTATGCTTTACTTTTGTCTGCCATGTCTACTCACACCTCCCTGATCCTGTTTTATCAATTTCATCCCCCCCCCCCTGCCAACACCCCCAATATCCCTGACTCTTTTTCCCAACTGGTTGACACACTTGGATGTTGCCTCCATTGCATGCAGACAAGAAAAATGGAGATATGGGGAGTAGGAGTTGATCAAGCGAGTTGGGCAGCATGACATATTATTGGCATGGTTGTCATACTGGATGTACAGCTCCTTTCCCTGCAATGTATGGATGATCTTGATGGGGTGGGTTTGGCAAAGGAAGTAACATAGAGGGCAATGGTGCAGGTGTCTGCATCCATGCACTACAATGCGACTGAGGGTACAGGTTGGCTCATCTGCTATGTCTGCATGAAACCATACGAGAACGCAGACTTATTCACCCTTGTGTATCTGATCTGGGAGCACCTCCCTACCCATGACCAAGTATTCTCCTTCCTCTTCACCAACAATGTTGTCTTCCCTGAGTTGCAAGACATTGATGCTTATTCTCAATGGCTTGGGGCCACCATCAGTTCAGACAAGCCTACTCTGAACAACCTGCATCTCATCATCGTTGGCTATCATTTACTCTGTTGGGCTGGCCATCTTCACAAGTGCAAATTTCATCTATATGTGCTCAATGAAACACTTATGTTTCCAATGTTAGCATTCCATATGTCAATGTCAAGCAGGTGGTCATATACAAAGAAAAAAGTAATGTATAGTAACACTTCAGTACCACTCTTTTTTTCTTGTTCTTTTCTTCACATTGCTTGCTTGTTCACAACAAAACAACCGACTTTTACCACTCTTCGATACATCACTGCAAAACTCAATACCATTTTTTGTTGAGAGCGAAAGGCTTGTTGAGAGCGGACTAGCCACTAATGGGATCAACTCAGGACGACTCTGGAGTCCACAGTGAGTACTTTGGATCCATGATGAAGTTCATTCCAGCAAGTTGTGACTCTAGTGTCCAGAGTGATGAGATGTGATCCAAGGTGGCAGACATTCCATTCCAGCTGCCAGGAGCTTGAATTCGGAGGCAAATTCATTGTACGCTTTCTCAGTGTTGGGTCCTTGGTGAATGTCATAGAGTTTCCTACTTGCCAAAGATGCTTCATCATGGATGGACATCATACTCCAGAAGTCCATTTTGAACTTCTCCCAGGTGTGATCAGCTTCTGGGATCAGTCCTTTTGTGCTTCATTCATAGTATCCTTCAGAGAAAGTTCTTCCTTTGCCCTTACTCATTCTATTCAGGGTGGTGACAATCTTTGCTTTGTCATTGTACTTTGGGTTGATGGTGAAGTATGCGTCCATGGCATGTAACCACCAATTGGCATCTATGCCATTGCCAGAGAACTTGTCAGGCAGTCCAGCTTTGAGTTCAGGCATCTCGTCTTCCATATCAGAATCGACCGGGATCGGTTCTCCTTCAGGTTCCTCTGGGGGAGGTGGGTCAAACCAGTCAAGGGGGTCTAGTCTCCCTGGGGAGGGTTCTCATTCCTCAGGGATAGGTTCAGCTGGTTCAGGGATTGGCTCAGGGATAGTAGGTGGGACAGGGGGATTGGGTGTAAAAGATGGAATGGGATGGGGTGGAAGGGCATGTGATGGCCTTCCTTCTGCTAGATTTCGGTCTCTTACTCTTTCCTGGGCTCATTTATAGATCCCCTTTTCGTTGAGGGAACTGTATCATTTGGGGAGAGGAAGATAGTCTGGATGACTGTCAGGTAGTCTCCAAAGATCTGGTAATCCTGATGAAGGTACTGGTGGTGGTGTTGGATCCACAGTGGGGTAGGGTCCTGAGGAAGACAAGGGGGTGTGAAACTGTGATATGGTGTGGGGGTTAGCCTTTTGTTGGAAAACAGGGCCAGTCAGGAAGCTAGTTCTTTGTTATGCTTACCATGACAACTGGAGTTAACACAGTTGTGGAGGAAGGATAAGAACACTAGTTGGACACCTGTTTGATAGCCAAAGACTTAAGTGGAGCGAAGTCAATGGTGTCGCACTCAACCCTTATGAATAGTGGGGTCCTCTTGTGACGACACAAAGTCTGAGTTCTTTGCTAGAGAAGAGGGAGAGACACGAGCAAGAAGGCAAGGGCTTCGAGCTTGTGGAACACCAGTTAATGTGGAATGAATTGTGTAGAACTAGCTTACTGTTACTGATACAAACAAGACTTGGCTATTTATACAATGAAGAAGAAGGATGGACCATTGGGTCTCATAGGAATAACAAGTGTTCCACTGGGGGAACAAAGAGGAATGAAACAGAATTGGAAGGGAAAAGGAGTTCCACTGTCCGGAAGAGCAGAACAGTCATCAAGTGGAACAGAATGGGTCGTCACACCTGGGATAAGTCACTTGTTACACTTACTGCAAGCTGATGCCCTAGTGAAGTTAGTCACAACCGTTCATGGTAGAGATAAGAGGAAGTGAGCAGTAATACAACCTGATGTACTGTGAGCCAACCAGCCCAGCCAAGTACCATCCTATATGTAGAGGAGGTCAAGCATGGATGTGCGAGACTGACGAGGAGTCTTGAGGGTACAAGCACAAGCTAATGCCTTGAAGAGCTGGAAGATGAAGAGGCATGAAATGAGACTCAAGAGGGATCCTATCACCAGTACACCAGTTAACCGAGAATGGATTGCAAGTATGAGGGCACTGAAGTGCAGTATGAATACAGGCAGGTATTCTGGTGTAGAACTAGCTTAGAGATGCAACCGAACAAGTGTACCGCTATATATATGTATCCTGAATGGTGCACAGACCATCAGGGTAAAGGGTGATCCTTGGAGGATCAAACAGGCTTCCCACAATGGGAAGGAATGGAAGGATCAAAAAGGAGTCCCGTTGTCATGAAGGTCAGAATAGGATCAACAGGATCAAAGGATCAAAGAGTGAAACATGCCCTATATGGCTATAGAGTCCATTGGGCGATACACTTGATGGGAGATCAAGAACAGGATCCCATCAGGAACTAAAGTAGGATCAAATGGAGATCCGCTGTCTCAGGATGATGAGGATCAGCGAAAGGATCAACAGATGATCAGAGACACATCTAGTGCCATATGCAGACGGAGTTCCACATGGCTGTATAGTGGCTAAGGATCAGCCTGGGTCATAAGTAGTTGTACTCCTGCAACTGGCTAGGAGTGGGATAACGAGGGGAAGGTGGAGGGTTCTGGGATTGGTTGGGAATGGGTGTCTGTCTTCAGGGTGAGTCTTGCTAGACCATCTATGACTGAGACGTCTAGGAGAACATGTTAAGAGCGAAAGGCTTATTGAGAGCGGACTAGCCACTAATGGGATCAACTCAGGACGACTCTGGAGTCCACAGTGAGTAACCAAGATAATATTAAAAGAGAACAACAAGGTAGACTAACCTGGAGTCCACAGTGAGTAACCACAGACTACAAAGTGGAACTCCAGGGAGTATGTGCGCTTCAAGGTAAACAAAAGTAAACATCAGCCACAGCTGAATGAGAACGCAAAGGCAACATTCTATATGGGCAGAGTGGCCACAACAAACTAGAAAAATCTGGAAAAATGGTAAGTAAGTAAATTGACCATGGGGAACACCATGGGCATGGTTAGAATGCGAAATGAAGTAGAAATGAGGTGTGAAATCACCAAAACTAACAGAACACTGGTTGGCCATAAGTAAGAGTATGGCGACTCCTGGGGTGTCCTATGATGAGGACAACGATGGTAGTACTCCCTGAGTACTGTCATGAAGGTAAGGCTTCTGCCAGAGCCTTGAGGTAAACGTGGTGTCCCTGTCTATCGAGGAAAGGCAAAGAAAAAGAATAAATTGGTCCGGTCCAGTGGTACTTCTGGTGAACCATGGGTTTCCGTAACAACTGAGGGACAGTACATCATCATAGGTGAAGAAGAAACAGCAGACATCAGATGGGGTCTGTCCCATTGTGAGGAGTAGACAAGTCTGAATGAGGAAGAAAGAGAAAATAAATGTGCCACAGACAATTCCATAACAGGGAAAAGGAAGAGGTGTGCTTGAGCATGCTTGTGATGAGTTGATGCTGATGTCACTGTTCTCATGTTCTTGTCATTACTGGGTTGTTCTGAGACATATGTGAGTGTGAGTGCAACAAGAGAAATGTTAACATCAATGTTGCTGTTGTTGCTATTGTCTTGTTGATGACATTGTCATCTCATCATCATCCCTGTGTTGTTCTAGGTGAGGGTCAGCATGATGAGAAAATGGGAGGAGGTGAGCATGACATGTCATTGTCATTGTTATTGTCTCATTACCAACTTAGTTCTCCACAACTCTGTATGAGTCCTAGACTCTTCTTTGACCTTGTTTCTCAACTTCATATTCATATACTGCTAATGCCTGCTTGATTATTGACTAGCTACAACCACAAGTCAGTCCAGAATTGGATTGAAATGCCATGTATCCACTGCATTTGCAATTGGTACTATGGGCAGCCCTGTGAATGGTGGCAAGTGAATCAAATCTGAAAACCACAGTGGTAAGCATTGGAGCTTCATTCAAGTTGCACTTTCATCCTGCTTAATCTCTTCTCAGCATGCATGTCTCCAGCTCATAAGAGCCAGGCTACTGGTTCATTCAAGTTGGCTGCACCCCCCCAGCATCATCCATCTGCCTTGCACCTGATTTAGAAACCAACCCAAAACCCCTGGGCATAGACATTTCCCAGTACTTTTGTGTGAGTTGCTATATCATCCCTCAGGCTTATATAACCATCTAATCGCTTCTATGTCTTCACATGCACTCATTTAACCCAACCCATTCCTTACTGAGTTCAACATTGTATATGAATCATTTACATGGATTACCATAGTACATATGTCAACATCACACTCATTCCAATCATGAAGTATAGGCTAGCTAGTTACTATCACTTGGTGTTACAGATACAAGTTTGAGCACATTTATTTTCTTTTTCTTCCTCCTTTTATGGACTTATCCTCTCCTCATGATGGGAACATTTACCCATCCAATGTATCCCCCACATTCCACTTACAATGATGTATAGCCACTCAGAGTGGACAGAATATACTGTATTAACTGGTGTACCACAAGCTTGGGACTTCATTTTCCACAACCATTTATCTCTTATTGCATCTGCCACATTGTCATAATTCCTTCATTCTTTCAGAACATTCTATCCCACAGCATCTATTGATAGCCCAGTTCCCATTCATGATGACTCATTGTCATGTGACCCTTCTTCAATGTTCTATGACTTTCTACCTCCACTTAGTCATAGAACCCTATAACACTATATAAAGTCCCTGGAATCCCCTCACTGTTCCTTAGCTTGAGCTCCTAGTTATATATCTTGTTCTCCTGCAGTCCTCATCTCCCTAAGTCTCCATCCTACTTGTTGAGTGGACACTCTGTTCTTTGACCTAGACTATCTACAACCATGTGTCCAGAACCTTGAACCTTGACTGGGCTATGCTCTCACCAAGCATAACATCTATTAATAAGGTTGAGTGTAACATTGTCAACTTTGCTCTGCTTAAGTCTTTGATCTATCAAACTATTATTCTAATCCTTCCTCCACAACTGTGTTAACTCCAGTTGTCATGGTAAGTGTAACAAAAGAACTAGCTTAACCTTTGACCCTCTTTCCAAACAGCTGGCCTACCCCACCATACCATTTCATGCTTTCATGCCTCATCTTCTTTCCCAGAACCTGCTATGGATCCCCCTCATTCCCAAGGGAATTGGCCAGAACTCTGGAAACTACCAGAGAATCACCCAGACTACCTTCCACTTCCTAGCAAGTACTCCCCAGGAGAAACCAGAGCCTTTTATTAACATGGCCAAGTTTACTCCAGTTGTCACAGTAAGCGTAACACCTACACTCCACTGAAGGAACATCTCTTCACCATCACTCTGGGGAGGCCGAAGAAGACTCGACGCTATAGGCATCACGAAAAGGCCAGGACACCGAAACCTGCGGCCTTAGGAGAGGAGGAAGGGACTGATGGGCAACACGTGCTCGCTGCTGAGGCCCACCGAGAGAACATCGGATTGGGACAGGAGACTGACCCCACCTCCCTTAGAACTGGGACTGGCATCCCAAAGGCTCTCAAAGGAACAGCCAACACCACTTCCCTGGACTCGCATACTACCATCCTTCTGGGGAAGGCCTCCACCCTCCATCTCGCAGGGGTGAGATCAGCGTGGCTCTACTACTACCACCATCATTAGGAGAGCAGACCTCCGAAATGAGGCTAAACTATCGAACATCCGGAATGATGTAAAACTAGATGTCTGGCATGACATTAAACTGCATTGGGTGAAGAAGACATGGAGTTTTTCTTCACAGAAGTCCATGCTAGGAAGGACTCTAAACTTAGCCTACGCCAGAACACCATCACTTCCACCTGGAACCCCTACCCGCAGAACTAGTATGTTCACCCAATGAATCCAGATCTAGTGACAACAAAAGAGCTGGATATCGCCCATGCATGGAATGGTGGAAACTTAGCCATGCCCTATCCGGAATAACTGGAACACCATCGGAAGCCCACCCCTTCCTTCTGACACAGAACTCTTTGGGAGGGCCCACCATACCCCTTTCTGAATACTGGAAGTTGCCACTCCGCCATGAGGATAAACTGGAGTGCCTAGACCAAGGTGCGTAGCGCCCCTCCACCACGAGTATAAACTGGATGGTCAAAGCCAAGGTGCACAAGGATTTTTCAACAGACACTCACATTCACCAGGGACTGATAACCAAGATTGGACCAGGCTATCACTATGAAAGGTGTTCCCTTCCATACATTCACCCTCCTCTTGGATCACACTGGGAGACAGCCACCACTCAGCTCTATTCAGAAAAACGTCCAAGCATGGAATGACGTTAAACTTAGCCATTGCCCTCTGATTCCACTCTAGGGAACTCGGAACGTCCAGTATAAGTGAATGATGTTAAACTTAGGATTTATTAGGAAGACAGATGTGGGAGACTTCACGCCTCTCGACTGATGTGGATTGCACCTCTCCTCCCAAGGCTGATGTGGACCAGGGTTGGTCGCACCACTCCTCCCAAGGCTGATGTGAATCGCACCTCTCCTCTCAGGATATATGGATACTCTCGCCACCACTCCCACTCTTCCTACCTGACCTGACGGACCTGGGACGTCTCTAAAAGCACCAACGGTAGTATTTAAGGCTAGGGAGCCTTAATCTCGACAGGGGGGTATCATTTCCTCTAGTTCACCTGCAGAAACCCCTGGACTACCACCGATCAAGGATCAGGAAGCACCTTTGGAAGCCCAACGGAAGTCTGGACTGGCATATAAAGAAAGAGTTTCTACAAATGACTCTCTGACCAACCATGCAGTACCTGGACATTCTCCTCTTTGCCTCTAATGCTCAAGAAGTTTGCTTCTACCTTGACTACGCTCACCCCTTTGGCATACCAATGCTCATTGCCGCAGCTCACGTATGGGATCTCAGACATGACAAGATGTCCCCATTCTCCAACACCTGGAACAAATGGTTCCGAGAGGCCTTTGAACAAGTCAATGACAACACCCTAGGGTGGATCCCTGACCCTCCTCTACCACCTTCACCACCTCCCATTCCCAAATGTTCCCCTTGCAACTGTTGGACCTTCGTACCCTCCGACTGCATCTGCACCTGCAACTGCTGCCACTATGCATGCCACATTCACACCTCTGCATAGATCTCTGGAGTTTGACCAGCATGTCGTTAAACTGTAGGTAGGACCAGCATGTCCTTAAACTGTAGGTAGGACCGGCATGTCCTTAAACTGCATTGGCGACTGACAAGTCGTAAAACTGTATGGGTGACCAGCATGTCACAAAACTGCATCTCAGCTAGGATGACGGATTAGTGACCCGTTAGCAAGCTAGGAAGCTACTTGGTTTACAGAACTTTCCACCGCCTACGACGATGGACTAGCGACCCATCAGCATGGCAGAATGGCTCTTCGCTCTAGGACACCCTTGGAACACTCTCGGAAAGGAACAGTTACCCTTTCCTGATGGCATCTGCAGAATAAGCCCATCATTGGAACCACTCTTATCATGGAAGGGATGCAGAATCCCTTATACCAATAAGGACACCCTCAGATCCCTGCACGGGCGGAATCGGATCCACTCAGACTAGGGTCATCGGACTCAATCAGGAGACGGAATGCCTTCAGAATAAGGCAATCCCTTGGGTAACAGCTTACGCAACTAAAAGACTAGAAGGCTATAAGAAGCTTATGGACATCAACCACTCCCCTCGTCTTCTCCCTCATCATGGAAGCCCCCTCTAGCGTCTTTTCCCTCGAACAACCCCTTAAGCTGTATCACCTTGCCCCCAATATACGACAGCTCATCGTCGCTCTCCTCCTCACCGACCCAGAAGTCACCAGTTCCCTTCACTTGGAAGGCAAATGGGAAGGCAGTGTACCCTTCCCCATGTACACCACCCTGCACCTGCTCGGAGTGTCAGTGACGTTCCACCAACAGTCCCAGCAACAGACGGGACCTGAGTTCAATATCTCCAACTCCATGCTTAGGGAGTATAAATCGGATTTATTGCAACATGTTAGGAGAGATGGGATCATACCTCTCCTTGTCTGCCTTACCTCATTGCTGGTTGTACAACCAATCAGCCTTTCACTTCCTGACGCCATCCGCCTTTGTGCCCCCCCAGGTCTTAGACCCACCCCTGGGACTACCCCATTGATTGACGAAGAAAACCCCAGGCCTTCCTACTCCCATTCCCCACTTCACCCTTCTCCCCTCCGGAGATCAACTCACTAAAGCTAGACCAAAGCTAGTGAAGATGTTGGTTGTCGAGCTAGGGAGCTCAACGCTTGAAAGGGAGCTAATGTTATGGAAATCCAAGGTTCACCAGCAGTACCACCGGACCGGACCACTTTATTCTTTTTCTTCACCTTTCCTTGATGGACAGGAACCACGTCACCTCAAGGCTCTGGCAGAAGCCTTACCGTTTGCACAAGTACTCTGGGAGTACTATCGTTGATGTCCCCGTCATAGGACAACACTAGAGTCACCATACTCTCGCTTATGGCCAACCCTTGTTCCTCCTAGACATCTCAGTCATAGACGGTCTAGCAAGACTTGCCCTGAAGACGGATACCCATTATCACCAATCCCAAAACCCTCCGTCTTCCCCTCATTATTCCACTTTTTACTGGTTGCAGGAGCATGACTTGTCACGACCTGGGCTGATCCTCAGCCACTGTACAGCCATGCAGAACTCCGCCCACATATGGCACTAGATGCATCCCTGATCATCTGTGGATTCTCGTGCTGATCCTCATCGTCCCGAGACAGCGGATCCCCTTTGATCCTATTTCTAGTTCCTGATGGGATCCCATTCTAGACCTCCCATCACATGTACTGCCCAATGGACTCTATAGCCATATAGAGCACGTTTCACCTTTTGATCCTCTTTGATCCCATTGGTCCACTTCTGCTCTTCACAACAATGGGACTCCTTTTGATCCTTTTTGTTCCTTCCCAATGTGGGAAGCCTGTTTGATCCTTCATGGATCACCCTTTGCCCTGATGGTCCATGCACCATTCAGGATAGTATATATAGAGGTACCTTTGTTCGTTGGTATCTCTAAGCTAGTTCTATGCCTGGATACCTGCCTATATCTCTACTGCACTTCGGTACCCTCTTACTCACAATCCTATCCTCGTCTACTGGTGTACTGGTAGAGGGAACTCTCTTGAGTCTCGTCCTCTCTCGACTTCACCTCTATTTCACAACCAATTGTCTTCCAGCTCTTCAAGGCATTAGCTTGCGCTTGTACCCTCAAGACTTCTTGACGGTCTTGCATGTCCGTGCTCAACCTCCTCCATACAAGGGACGGTACTCGGCTGGGCCATTTGGCTCACAGTATAGGTTGTATCACTGCTCACTTCATTTCCTCTCACACGAACGGTTGCGACTAACTTCACTAGGGCATCGGCTCACAGTAAGCGTAACAGCAAGAACATTTTTCCAAGAGGGGGGTAAGAGCGGGGTTCATATCCCATCATCAAGAAGAACAGGGTTTGTTTGGTGATGGAATGTCGTGTGGAATTATGGTGGTATTCAGCAGCAGTAAGAAGGTTGCCCATTTCTGTGGGATTCTGTTGCAAAAGATCTGTAGATATGTTTCCAATTCTTGATTGACCCTCTCCGTTTCTCCGTCAGTCTGTGGATGGTACATGGTGGAGAGTGCCACATTGTATTGGAGGAGCCTTGCCAGTTCAATGGCAAAGGCAGAGGCAAATTGGGGGCCTCAGTCAGAGATTACCTTGTCATGTAATCCAAAATGTTTGAAGACAGAGGAGAAAAAGAGTTTGGTGACTCCCGCAGCATTGATGTTTTTGGTACAAGGTTCGAAAATGACCCCCTTACTGAGCCCCTGGTCTACCACAACCATGACAGAGTCAAAGCTGTTGCTAATTGGGAGTCTGGTGATAAGATCAATGGACACTTGCTGGAATGGTCTGGTGGCAGTGGAGGCAATAGGGGAGAGAGCAGGGATTGTTGGGTGGCTCTGGACCTTGTTTGCTTGACAGGTGGCACAGCCGGGGATATAACGGCAGATGCAGGTTGTCATTCTTGGCCACCAGTAGTCTTTTTCTAGGGCAGCAATGGTGCAGAAGTATCCGGTATGTCCACTAAGGGGGGAGAAGTGGCTTTCCTCCACCAGTCGTCATTGAAGAAGGGAATCCAGAATATAGGTATGTCCTTTGTAATAAAGTACTCCTTCATTGTAGGCCCAGTCTGCTGGGTTGTTGAACCGGGTGGGTAGGACATTATCATGGTCCATGCTGAGGAGTTTCAGCTGTTCCAGGACAAGGGGATCTGATGGGGTGGAGGCAAGAAGCTTGGAGCAAAGTTCAGCATCAATGGTCTGGATGAACAGTTGGTCTGGTAGGAGGACCTTTTCAATATTGTCAGACACTGTTGTAATTCCTTCAGGACGTGACAACACATCCATTTGTGATCCAGGGCAGTGTTTGAAGGAGAGATTGTACTTCTGAAGGAAAAGCTGCCATCTGGTGTGTCGCCAGGACAGGTTTTGGGGTTGTCAGAAGAAGGTTAAGTTTTTGTGGTCAGTCAGGACAGTAACCACGTGTTCCATTCCAGTGAGGTAATGTCTCCATTCTTCCAGGGCGTGGATGATGGCGAGGAGTTCCCTATTGTAAATGACGTAATTCCATTCTGCTTCAGAGAGGATTTTTGATAGGTAGGAGCATGGGTGAAGGTCTCCATTGTTGTCTTTCTGCATAAGCACTGCCCCTGTGGCGACGAGGGAAGCATCCATCATGAGGGTAAATGGTTTCAAGACATCCGGCATAGTAAGGCGGAGGAAAGTGTCTCGTAGTTGCTCAAAAGCTTTTTGATGGGTGGGTGTCCACTCCCATTTCATGGTTTTTTGTGTTAGGTCATTGAGCAGTCAGGCAATATCAGAGAATCCAGGAATGAATTTGCAGTAGAAGTTGCAGAATCCCAGAAGGGATTGTACCACAGTTACTGATTGAGGTGGTTTCCAGTCCCTGATGGCGTCGACTTTGGTTTTGTCCATCTGAACCTTTCCATTCCCTACTACCATTCCCAAGTATTCCACCTCTTTGGCAGCGAATGTGCATTTCTCTAACTTGAGGAACAATTTCTGTTTCTCCATGCAGGCAAGAACTCTCCTAGTTCATTCTTCATGTAGTTTTGGGTCATTCTTGGAGTGGATGAGTAAGTTGTCCATATAAATGACCAACCATCCTTCTGCGATCATATCAGCAAAGGTGTTGTTCATGTAGGCTTGAAATGTTGCTGGAGAGTTGCACATCCCAAAGAACATCACTGTTTGTTGGCTGGTATAGGCTGTAAGGAGTAATGAATGCGGCCTTCCATTTGTCCACAGGATTGATCTGAATGTTGTTATATCCCTATCGTACATCCATTTTGGTGAATAGCTCCGATTCGTTTAGTTTATCGATGAGATCTAACAGGTAGGCATTTTTCACAGTCTGGGAGTTGAGGTATCAATAATCTTGGCAGGGGCGGAGTTTTCCATCTTTCTTCTGGATGAAGAAGAAGGGGGACGCTTGGGGGGATTTGGATGGTTCTATTTTTCCAGAGGCAAGGTGTTCTTTGATGAACTTTTTACAGGCTTCTTGTTCTGTGGGATTTAATTGGTAGGCTTTTCCTCTCTTGGATACAAAGTCCTTGTTCAGTTCAGTTTTGTGATCAAAGGCTCTCCTGGGGGGCAATTCATTGGATGGTTCTTCAAAGACCTTCTTGTATTGTTCGTATTCCTTGGGGAGTTCAGTTTTCTTTGTCCCTGCTTCTTGGGCAAGTTGAGTCGAGAGGGTGGTTTGACATATCCACTCTTTCTTTGGGAGGTATTCTCCCAATCCTTTTCTTTTGTACATGCAATGTTCAATCCTATCATCCATGTCTAATTCCATGGCTTGTAAGTGATACCTTTGATGTATTGGCTGTCGTCGGGAGGGGAGATGTGTGTCGCCATTTATTTCTACAGTTCCCAAGACCCAGTTGATGAGCGGGTTGACCTCGGTTAGCCAGGTCATCCCCAAGATCATGTTTTGCTTTCCACATTGTACGATGAAAAAGTCCTGATTCCAGGGAATTCCTTGGATGTAGATGGTGACTCAGGTGTGATAGCGGATGGTTCCAGATCTGTTAATAGTACCGTCCACATTATATGCTTCCCAGGGTTTAGCAAGTCGGAAGAATGGGAATCTGTTCCTCCAAGCGTAGGCTTCATCCATGAAACAGGAAGTTGCTCCACAGTTGATCAAGGCAGTGGTTTGTCCGACATGAACTCCCCCCATTGCAGATACTTGTAGAGGAATTAAAATTGACTTTTCTTCTATAGTAGTTACAATGGGGTTCATTCTAGGGGTTCAAGTAGTCGGTCCTTGGTGCCTGTCTAAAAATCCTTGAGCTTTTGCTTTACCCTTTCTTCCAAGAGTTTAGTGCCTCCTTTTGGCATGGTCCAGGTCTGATTGATTCCTTCCATGGGAGTTTCTTTGGTTTGGTAGTCCAGAGGATCTTCCAAGTAGATTTCTTGGAGAGACTTGGCCATTTCTTTGACTCCATGCCCTTTTGCGACCAGTTGTTCTATCATCCTGATGGCCTCATTCTTTTCTTGTCTTTCCACAGGTTTGTCCTCGACAACCCGGGCTTGAATCGATGGGCGCCTGCTATCCAGGCAAGGTCCAGACCTCCAGGTTCTGGATCCTTTTTGGTTGTCTTTATGGTTTCTGGTGGAACAGCCAGGCTTCTTGCATATGAAGCATTTGCATTCTCTCATGAGTTTGGCTCTTTCTACAGGGGACAGTTGAATATAGTTGACATCCATGGCGTTGGGATCTCAGGTGTGGGTGGAGGTGGTTCTGTATCCTCTGAATCCTGGTCTCCTTTCTTGGATATCTCTGATGCGCTTGTTTTGGCGGGCAAATTTTCCAGCCGCTTTGATCCATTCATCAACCATGAGGGGTTCTTTGTTAGATCCCAAGACTTTTTCCATGAGGTTGTTGTGAACACCTCTACTGAAGGTTTCACAGAGAGTAGATTCATCAGTGATCCCAGACTGAGCAGCTAGGAGTTTGAACTCAGAGGCGAATTTGTTGTATGCTTCCTCAGTGTTGGGTCCTTGGCAGATGGCATAGAGTTTCCTCCTTGCCAAAGATGCTTCATCATGGATCGACATCATATTCCGGAATTCAGTTTGGAACTTTTCCCAGGTTCAGTCTTTCTCAGGGATCAGTCCTTTTGTGCTCCACTCATAGTATCCTTCTGAGAAGGTTCTTTCTTTGCCCTTACTCATCCTGTTCAGGGCAGTGATGATTTTTGCTTTGTCATTGTACTTTGGGTTAATGGTGAAGTATGCGTTCATGGCATGAAGCCACCAGTTGGCATCTACGCCATTGCCAGAGAACTCATCTGGTAACCCAGCTTTTAGTTCAGGCATCTCGTCTTCATTTTCGGAATTGGAGTCATTGGAAAGTGGTATTCCTTCAGGCATACTGGAGATGGTGGAGCAGACCACTGAATGGGGGGTGAATCTCTCTTCCTCTTCTTCAGGAACTGGCTCAGGGATAGGCTCAGGGATTGGAGCTGGAGTTTGAGGAGCAAAAGAGGGAAGAGGACATGGTGGAAGGGCATAGGGTAGTCTTCCTTCCACTAGGTTTTGTCTCTGACTCTCTCCTGAGCTCTCTTGTAAGTCCCTTTCTTGTCTAGGGAGCTGTATCTCTTTGGGAGTGGAAGGTGATCCAGGTGATTATCAGGTAATTTCCAAAGTTCTGGTAGTCCTGACACAGGTGGTGGTGGTGGTGGTGGATCCACTGTGAAGTGTGGTTCAGGAGAAGATGAGGGAGCTCAAAGCGTGATATGATGATGGGGGGAGGGCCTTCTGTTAAGGAACAGGGCCAATCAGCAATCTAGTTCTTTTGTTATGCTTACCGTGACAACTGGAGCTAACACAGCTGTGGAGGAAGAAATAGAACAATAGTAAGACATCTGTTTGATAGCTGAAGACTTAAGCAAAGCGAAGTCGTCGGTGTTGTACTCAACCCTTATGAATAGAGGGGTCCTCTTGTAATGACGCAAAGTCCTAGTTCTTTGTGGAGAGAAGAGACTCGAGTGAGAAGATGAAGACTTCGAGCTAGCGGACCTCCAGTTAACGCGGTATGAATTGTGTAGAACTAGATTACTGTTACAAGTACAATGCTGGGATATTTATACAACAAAAGATCAAGCACGGACCATTGGGTCTTGCAGGAAGAATAAGTGTTCCATTGTTGGAACAAAACGGAAGAAAGGAAATCGAAAGGAAAATGGAGTTCCGCTGTCCAGAAGAGCGGAACAGAATGGGTTGTCATACTTGGGAAGAGTTGCCGAGCGACTATACATTGTTGTAAGTGGGGAATTGGAAGATATCAGATGGGGGCTTGTCCCATCATGAGAACTAGACCAGTCTGAGCTAAGGAAAACAGGGAAATGAAAATAAATGTGCCATAGTTAAATCCATAACACTAATCAATTGCTCACTAATGTTGTATACCTATCTGGATCATTTGTGAAATCATTGAAGATATGGTCAGCAATTGTGGCATGGATATCCTTTTTCTGTTTTCCAGAGAGCCAGTCATTAGGGGGGAGAGGGGGGAGCAGCAGAGTTGCAATCATGATAGAGGATACACCTGTTAGCAGGATGTTTAATGAGCCAAGAGACCAGCTCCCAGACATATTTTTCATCCCAAACAATGTTTGGTGGTCTTGAGGCTATAGACTTGAAGGATATAGCAGTAGGTACAGTATGGGCACTTCCTGGCCACCACCCTTTCCTCAACCACATGTACTGACCCTGCCTGGTGGGTTGGAGACAGGAGAGGCCCTAGTTGATGCCCTCCTCCTTGCTTTCTGGGTCCTTGGGTTACCACTGGCCATTTAGGGTGGTACTTTATTCAATTGCTACTCTTCAAGTTTACTAGTAGTAGTCCGCTTTTTGTACACTTTTGCTACACTTTGTTGCTAGATTACTATTATTACCCTTTTTGAACACTGTCACATGATCATGTTGAAGTCATTGCCAAAGGTTCAAGTCCTCTTTTTTTTTTCCAAGTCCTTGCTTCTTACCTTGCTTATATCCAAGGACAACAACAGCAACTACCATCTTGTCATGGCATGACAACATGGCCCCAATGACACAGCCAACATGGTGTTACCACCATCACCCTAATGACAGCAACAGCAGCCCATTATTGCTGGCACACCACCACCAGAGGATGACAAGGAAGGCAGTGCCTCACACCACTACCACCTTCAGGGAGAGGACTGTTATGGAATTATGCCATGGCATGTTTATTTTCTTTCTTTACTCTGTTGGAACTTGTCTTCTTCTCATGATGAGACTCTCCTCATCCAGTACTTTCCATTCTTACCACTTACGACAATGTATAGCCACTCAGAGATGCACTCCAAGTATGGTAATCCATTTCTCTCCACTCGCTGACTGTTCTGCTCTTCCAGACAGTGGAGACTTCTGCCTTCCCACTTTTTCTTTTGATCACCAGCTGATCCTTCCTGTTCCAATTGACAGAACACTTCTCATCCCTACTAGACCTGATGGTCTGTGCTTCTCTCTTCATTGTATAAATAGCCCAAGTCTTGTACCAAGTAAATCTAAGCTAGTTCTATGCAATTCATACCATGTTAACTGGTGTTCCATAAGCTTGAAGTCTCCATCTTCTTGCTTGTGTTCTCTTCTTCCTTATTTGCAAAGAACTAGGACTTCATGTTGTTACAAGAGGACCCCTCTATTCATAAGGGTTGAGTGTGACACCATTGACTTCACATTGCTTAAGTTGTCGGCTATCAAACAGGCATTCAACTATTGTTGTTGTCCTTCCTCTACAACTGAGTTAACTCCAGTTGTCACAGTAAGTGTAACAAAAGAACTAGCTTCCCTCTGGCCCTGTTCTCTAACAGCAGGTCTAATACCACCCACTATATCACAGTTCCATGCCCCTTTGTCCTCCCCTGAATCCAACACCACTGTGGATCCATCACCACCACCACCTTCATCCTCTCAAGGATTACCAGACCTCTGGAGGTTACCAACCAATCATCCAGACTACCTTCCTCTCCCCAGCAGATTCAGCCCCCTTGACGAGAAGGGAATCTATAGACAAGCTCAGGAAAGTGTAAGAGACTGCAACCTAGCAGAGGGATGATCATCACATGCTCTCCCACCCCATCCTGCTCCATCTTTTACACCCACTCCCCTCGCCCTACCACCACTCCCTGAACTGACTCCTAAGGAAAGAGAACCCTCCCCTGAGGCACTCGGACCCCTTGACTTGTTTGATCCAGCTCCTCAGGAAGTACCAGAAAACCAAGGAGAACCTATCCCAGTTGACACAGATACTGAAGATGAGATGCCCAAACTCAAGGCCAGACTATCCAACAAGTTCTCTGGCAATGGCATAGATGCTAACTGGTGGCTGCACACCATGGACGCATACTTTTTCATCAACCTGAAATACAATGATGAAGTAAAGATCGTCACCACCCTGAACAGGATGAGTAAGGGCAAAGGAAGGACCTTCTCAGAAGGATACTATGAGTGAAGCACAAAAGGCTTAATCCCAGAAGCTGATCACACCTGGGCAAAGTTCAAAGCTGATTTCTGGAGCATGATGTCTATCCATGATGAAGCATTGTCAGCAAGGAGGAAACTCTATGTCATTCACCAAGGACCCAACACTGAGGAAGTGTATAACAAATTTGCCTCTGAATTCAAGCTCCTGGCAGCTCAATCAGGAATTACCAACCAATCCGCTCTCTGTGAAACCTTTAGTCGAGGAGTTCACAATGACCTTATGGAAAAAGTCTTAGGATCTGAAGATGAACCCCTCACTATCAATGCATGGATCAAAGTGGCTGGAAAATTTGCCCACCAAACTGAATGCATCAGAGACACTAAGGGAAGGAGACTGGGGTTTGGAGGATATGGGAATACCTCAACCCATACCTGAGACCCCAACACTATGGACATTGACTATATTTGACTCTCCCCAGTAGAACAAGCAAGGCTCATGAAAGAGGGCAAACACTTCATATGCAAGAAGCCAGGATGCTCCACTAGGCACCACAGGGATAATTGAGGATCCAGAACCTGGAGACCTGAACCTTGCCCAGATGGAAGGTGCCTGCCAGTTCAAGCCCAGGTTGTCAAGGACAAACCCACTGAGAAACAGGAAAAGAATGAGGCAATCAGAATGATAGAACAGCTTGTTGTCAAAGGACATGGCATCAAAGAGATGGCCAAATCCCTCTGAGAAATCTACTTGGAGGATCTCCCAAAAGATCAAACTACTGACACCCCTATGGAAGGTATCAATAAAACTTGGACTGTGCTGAAAGGAGGCACCAAACTTTCTGAAGAAAGGGTAAAGCAAAGGCTCAAGGATTTTTAGACAGGCACCAAGGACTGACTACTCAACCACCTGGAACGAACCCCATTGTAACTACTGTAGAAGAAAAGTCAAATTTAATTCCTCTACAAGTATCTGCAATGGGGGGAATTCACGTCAGACAAACCACCACCTTAGTCAACTGTGGGGAAACTTCCTGCTTCATGGATGAAGCCTTCACCCAAAGGAACAAATTCCCTTTCTTCCGACTCAATGAACCTCAGGAGGTGTATAATGTGAATGGGACTATTAACAGATCTGGAACTATCCACTATCACACTCAAGCCACTATTTACATCCAAGGGGTCCCCCGAGATCAAGACTTCTTCATCATACAATGTGGAAAACAAAACATGATCTTGGGAATGACTTGGTTGTCTGAGGTCAATCCTCTCATTGATTGGGCCTTGGGAACAGTAGAAATAAGTGATGACATAAATCTCCCTTTACAATAACAACCAATACACCAAAGATATCTCTTGCAAGCCATGGGACTGGATATGGATGATAGAATTGAATGTTGCATATACAAAAGAAAAGGATTAGGGAAGTACCTCCCAAAGAAAGAATGGATATGTCAAACCACCCTATCAATCCAACTCGCCCAAGAGGCTGGGATGAAGAAAACCGAACTCTCTAAAGAACATGAGCAATACAGAAAAGTCTTTGAGGAACCATCAAACGAACTACCACCTAGGAGAGTCTTTGATCACAAAATCAAACTCACCAAGGACTTTGTGCCTAAGAGAGGGAAGGCCTATCAACTGAATCCCACCGAACAGGAAGCCTGTAAAAAGTTCATTGACAAACACCTCACCTCAGGAAAAATAAAACCATCTAAATCCCCACAAGTGTCTTCCTTCTTCTTTGTCCAAAAGAAGGATGGAAAACTTCGACCCTGTCAAGATTATCAATACCTCAACTCCCAAACTGTCAAAAACACCTACCCATTACCCCTCATAGGTGACCTAATTGATAAACTAAATGAGTTGGAACTTTTCACCAAGATGAACATATGATGGGGATACAACAATATTTGGATCAATCCTGCGGACAAATGGAAGGCTACCTTCATTACTCCTTACGGCCTCTACCAACCAACTGTGATGTTCTTTGGGATGTGCAATTCACCAGCAATGTTTCAAGCTTACATACATGAACAACACCTTCACTGACATGATCGCTGAAGGATGGTTGGTCATTTACATGGATGATTTACTCATCCACTCAAAGAACAACCCAAAACTACATGAGGAATGGACCAGAAGAGTACTCACCCACATGGAGGAACAGAAGTTATTCCTCAAATTGGAAAAGTGTACCTTCACTGCCAAAGAGGTGGAATATCTGGGAATGATAGTAGGAAATGGAAAGGTGCAGATGGACACAACCAAAGTTAACACCATCCGAGACTGGAAACCCCCCCAATCAGTAACAGCAGTATGATCCTTCCTGGGATTCTGCAATTTTTACCACAAGTTCATCCCAGGATTCTCTGACATTGCCTGGCCACTCAACAACCTAACATGAAAAACCATGAAATGGGAATGGACACCTATCCATCAGAAGGCT
>JBBPJL010000257.1:0-22042 GCA_038088675.1 Xanthoconium separans | reverse complement strand
TGCAATATGGAGAATATTACTTGATGATGCTTTCATTGAGGCTTACAAGAATAGTATCATTGTGAAATGCTTCAATGGTGTCACCAGGAGAGTGTACCCAAGGATATTTACGTACTCTGCAGACTATCCAGAAAAGTAAGTGCTTCATATGTACCAGCTCATGGAACACTGAAGTAATCAAAGGGTCCTCCTTGCTACGGTTCGGGACCAAGGTGTCATATCCATGCCCCACCAGGTCATTTCCAATGACCTCCAGTCAAACTCCAGTCCGATCCCCTCAACTCCGGACCTCCAATGGTTACTCCTGTAACTCCGATGGTCACCCCATAACTTCAATGCAGGACTCCGATGCAGAACTCTGGTGCAGAACTCCTCAACTCCAATGTAGAACTCCGGTGCATAACTCCTTGACTCTGATGTAGGACTCCAGTGCATAACTCCTCAACTCCATTGCACCACTCCTTAACTCCAATGCTAACTCTGATGCACCTCCCTCGGACCTCCTCTTACTCCACCTTTACATTCTCTTACTATACTTACACTACATTACCAATCAGTACTCTGACTCTCATTACCATACCTGTGCCTCGTGTATTTGCACTGCTCCAGCTATGTGCAACTCCAAGCACAGCTCTGGCTTTGCTACTCCCAACTCCCGAGATACTTACAAAGCCTCGTTAGTGTAGCAATTCAGTCCTCAGAGTATTTAGTCTCTGTACTCCTGTACTCTGAACCCTTAGTTCTAATATCGACTAAAATGATCCCCTAACTCCTCCTCGAAGTTCCCCGAGTCTTCTCCTCTACTCTCTCCCTCCGAAATACGAAGTCCATGGCTTGACAAGGGCACAACACATAAGTCCTGCGCTGATGACTTCCCCCCTCCACTCCACTTCGCCCTTAGACTCACTCGCTGTACCCCGAACTCCAGAACTCTGGAATGTCGGAGTTCGAACTCCAATCTTCGGACCTTCGGACCTATGCAACTCCGAAGCTTCTTCCCTTTGGACTTTGATTGGACTTGAGTTGGAGGTAAAGGTATTGACCGGTTTTGACACAAGGGCAGTGCCCTTGTCCTCATTGTCTTATCCCTAAATTCAAGTTTCATTGTACTGGCTTGAGTAGAGATTTTGCAGCCAGGTTGTCTTGAGCTAGAATGTACTTGGTGGACAAGATCAATCTTGCACAGCGGGCGATTTACAAGCTTGGTTGGCCCTTAAAGGGCACAACTGTAGAAACTCTTTTGAAGGAAAATTCACTTGTTTCAACATTGGTAAGAACACCAGTAGACTCACTGATGGCTATCTCAATATGTAGGAATGGTAAGTGTTCCACTAGTGGAACAAATAGGATTGGAAAGAAATGGGAAAAAGGGTCTCTGCTGTCTGGAAGAGTGGAACAGACATCAAGCGGATGTTACAGATTTACAGTTCACTGGCAGTATCACCAGACCAGACCACTTTATTCTTTTTCTTCGCCTTTCCTTGATGGACAGGGACAACACTACCTCAAGGCTCTGGCAGAAGCCTTACCCTCCATACCAGTACTCAGGGAGTACTATTGTCATGGTCATCCACGCCTATGGACATCAGGAGTTGCCATACTCTCGCTTATGGCCAAACTCTTGCTCTCTAGAACATCTTGGTCACAGATGGTCTAGCAAGACTCTTCCTGAAGATGGATACCCGTTCTCCTCATCAACCATGGAACACTCCGTCTTCCCCTCATTATCCCAACTCCTTCCATGTAGGAGTATGACTCGTCATGACCCCAGCTATCCTTATAGCCACTGTACAGCTGCACAGAACCCCTTGTCTGCATGTGTTCCTGATCATCTGTTGATCCTACCGCTGATCCTCATTGCCCCGAGATGTTATGAATTTACGGTTCACCGGCAGTACCACTGGACTGGACCACTTTATTTTCTTCAACCTTTCCTCAACAGACAGGGACACCGCCACCTCAAGGCTCTGGCAGAAGCCTTACCTCTCATACCAGTACTCAGGAGAGTACTATCAATGTCATAGTCCATGCCTATGGACACCAGGAGTCACCATACTCTCACTTATGGCCAAACCTTGTTCTTCTAGACATCTTGGTCATAAATGGTCTAGCACAACACCTCTGAAGACAGACAGTAGCCCTCCTAGCTAACCACAGAGCACATCCCTCTTCCCTTTGTTACCCCAGCTCCTTTCAGTAGGAGCACGACATATCATGACCCAGGCTATCCTTATAGCCACTGTACAAGCTGTGCAGAAGCACATATCTGCATATGGCACTAGATGTGTTCCTGATCATCTGCTGATCATATCGCTGATCCTCAATGCCCTGAGACAGCAGATCTCCATTTGATCCTTCTGGATCTCCCATCACATGTATGCCCAATGGATTCTATAGCCATATAGGGCACGTTTCACTCTTTGATCCCTTTGTTTCTTCCTGATGTGGGAAGCCTATTTGATCCTTCTAGGATCACCCTTTACCCTGACAGTCTGTGCACCCTCAGGCTACCGTATATATAGAGCTACACTTGTTCTGCTGTAGTCTCTAAGCTAGTTCTATGCCAGAATACTTGCCTGTATTTCTACTGCAACTCCTCATTGCCCTTTACTCGCAATCCTATTCTCATTCACTGGTGTACTGGCAATAGGATCTCTCCTGAGTCTCTTCCACTCTTGACATCACTATCATTTCATGCCTCTTCATCTTTCGGCTCTTCAAGGCATTAGCTTGTGCTTGTACCCTCAAGACTCTGCCTCAGTCTTGCACACTCTGGTGCTTGACCTTTCCTACCCCCAGACAGTACTTCACAGGGCCAGCTGGCTCACAGTACACTAGGTTGTATCACTGTTCACTTCATCTTTCTATCACAAACGGTTGTGACTAACTTCGCTAGGGCATGAGCTCGCAGTAAGCATAACAGCGGAGTGAAGCGGGTCACCATACTCAGGGTAAGTTGCCAAGTGGTTATACACCATCATAAGTGATAGGAATGGAAGACATTGGATGGGAAGAGTCCCATCATGAGGAGAAGACAAGTCCATTTAGAGCAAAGAAAGAAAAATAAACACACTGTATGACAATTCCATAACAGTCGTAGGGAAGTGTAGGAAGACATTGGATGAGGATAAGTCCATAAAGGGGGAACAAAGAAATAAACATATTGGTTTTCCATAACAGTGAGTGCCTGCGCCATTGCCTCACTATCATTCATGTCAGAAGATGGTGTGTTGAATGGGCCATTCAGCTCATTGATGTGTCAGGAGAGGTCCAAGTGGTAGGTGGGCATGCTGAATGAGCCAACAGGTCTGCCAACACATCAGGAGGGGTGTGTCAAATGACCAAACATGCTCATTGGTGGGTCAGGAGGAGTACAGACAGGTTGGGGTGCATTGAACGAGCGAGTGCACTCATTGCCAGGTCAGGAGTGGCCCAAGGTGGTGGAGGTGCTCCAAACAAGCAAACACGCTCATTAGTGGATTGAAAGAGGCTCAGGCAGGGTAGATGTGTCAAACGAGTGAATGCACTCGTTGATGGGTTGGAAGGGGTCCAGACAGGGTGCAAGTGTGCTGAACAAGCGAACACATTCTTTGATGGGTTGGGAGGGTCCAAGGTGGTCAACGAAATTCCATAGTGTCGGCAAGTTAACATACAGATGTTTGATAATCAGATGCTGGAAGTAAGCAGCACTGAAAATGGGATCGGAGGGTGTCCTGCAGAGATAATTGAAGTTCTGCAAGAGCA
The DNA here is from genome assembly GCA_038088675.1 of Xanthoconium separans. Taxonomy (NCBI): domain Eukaryota; kingdom Fungi; phylum Basidiomycota; class Agaricomycetes; order Boletales; family Boletaceae; genus Xanthoconium; species Xanthoconium separans. Next base: position 18,298 of record JBBPJL010000257.1, on the reverse strand, counting down.
CTTTGACTTTGTTCTTGCACCAGATGTATTCTTCTTCTGGCATGGCTTGGTTAATACCAGCATGAGAATCCTCATAGGTGCTTTGAATGCCAAGTGTGGTGTCAATGTGAGGGCTGACATATTCTTTCCACTGGCATAGGACGCAATTAATGTATATGTTGTCTCCTTCCAAAGATTTTTGGGTTCTGCAACTTTTGCAATGCCAGTGAAAGAGGTCATGGCAGTGGCCATCACTTCTTCAATCAACACCGTGTGGCTTCCCTTGTTGAAGGTCACATCTGATCTCACCATCCCTTGAAGTACCTGTTCATGGGATTGCTTGATGATGATGGCATGTATTTGTTGTGTTGACAAGGACTCTTTGGCTGTGATAGGTCCTGGTTGGAAGTTGTACAGATGATATATTTGTGATGCAGGCACCCATTTAGAACACCCACACCATTTTTGTTGAGCTGCTGTGGACATTTGTGCCTGGTGGGGAGTAATGGCTGTCGTGGAATGTTCAACTAGGAGCTCAGAACGTGGCATAGGCACAGATGAGGGGTCAAGGGAAGCCTGGGGAGGGTTGGGGGCATGCTGTGCATTGTGAAAGACAGGAGCAAGTGATGGAAGGTTCAAATCCTACAGGGAGCAGCCAGTGGGGGCTTGATCATGGCTGTCTGTATGACCCCCATAGGCTGGGAATGATGGGTGCATTGAAGCAAGTGGGAAGTAGTTCTTGGGGGGGTGGTCATGATTGTCTGTATGACCCCTGTGGACTGGAAATGACAGCCCAGGGATCGAAGCCTACAAAGTGTAGTTGGTATGGACATGGACTGTATGATCTCTGTAGACTGGAAATGACAGCCCAGGGATCAAAGCCTGGGAGTAGTTGGTGGGGGAATGGTCACGGTTGTCTATTGTAATACAACCCCCATGTTGTGACTAGAAAGAGTCCAGAGTGCACTAAGTAATTTGCCTACATGTTGATGAACGAAGATAATGAACTTATGTGCCAGTGAGTGTTTGACTGCATGATGTCAGAAAAGAGATGCAAGTTGAAGCACACCAATCATCAGAACAGAGCACCACACATATTGTCAGGTGATACAAGCACAAGAATATGCAGTATTATTACTGGCAATCAGAGACCAGCGACCTGTCTTCCATATCATCTTCACACTCCCCTTCGCTATATCAATTGAAGAGGTCCTTGCTATATTTGTGGAACAGATCATCCCTATCCCTGCCCTCATGCAGCCAATGTGAAACACGTGAACCAATCACCTCCCATATCTGAGCCATATGCATGTCAGAAACAGAGAAAGCCATAATATCTTCCTCAGCAGAGTCCCCATCACATTCCTTACTATCCTCAATGTCCACTAGGCCGAGGTTTCTGATGACCTGATCCAAGATACTGAGGTGTGCTTTGCTGACAGCAACAGCTCCATCATGCTGGGCACATGTATTAGCTAGGTATGCCATATGACATTGTGCAGCCTTGACTTCTACATCAGCAAGGGCAAGCTGCATCAACAGGCACTTGTGATTCGCCCATTTAGCATCAAGTGCTGACAGCAACATGGTGTCAAGCATCATGGTAAGGGCTTCCATGAACAAGTCCTTTTTCTACATGTGTGTGAGATAGGTGACTAGCCAGTGTGAAAATGCCATGTACTTCCTCTACTTCTTGAACTGTGAGATTGCTGGAGGACATGATTCCGAGTGATCATGCTGCATAGTTCAGCACAGTGACCATGACTGCTCATCCCCTGACTGCATAAGGTTGGTATCATTGCATTGTAGAATGGGAAGAATGGGGAATGCGAGGAAATCTCTCCTCACATTTGATCTGAAGATGGCAGAGAGGAGAAGAGGGAGGGCTGCTCAGGTTGTGAGAAAGACTGGGTGTGTCTGAGGTGGACAATCTTCTGGCTATTGGCTGTTTAAAATGACTGTTGGCAAGTTTGGGTGCCTCAATGGCCAGATCACTATACTTTGGACTAGGCACAGAGTATGACTGTGCTGAATCAACCGACGAGGAGAGGGAGGGGCTCCGAGAGGGATGGGTTGTGTCACTGAAGGGCATGCTAACTTGCTGGGACAATTGGTCAGAGTGTGAAGCTGAGTTTAAATGCCCAAGCAATGAAAATGCCCTGCTCAACTCAGGCCAACTGAGGGCTCAAAATTTAGTCTTAGTATATTCTGATGAGATGTAATCAGCAGCACACCATGACAAATGAATGTGAGATTACTTACTGAGTCAGACACAAGTAGGGGAGGAATGAATGATAAACATGCTAGAGTCTTGGCAGGGCAGAGAGAGATGACTAGAGTGAGGATGTTGCGTGATTTCGGTGAGTGAAGGTCATGATAAAGTAGTACAGTACCTTTAGAACAGCTCTGCAAGGTGGAGATGCATGGTGAAGGCAAAGAGATCTTGAAGACTGGAGGGAAGACACTTCAAAGGGTCTTTAACCCCAGTGTTGCTTGATATGAGGTGGTGACAGGGCGACCCTATGGACACAAAGTCCAAAAGCACTCTCTGTGCAACGCAAAGTCAGACCACAGAGAAATGGAGCAGCACACAGCCAACTCAGGTAGTCCATAGGGCAGTTCCAGCAAAAGCACAAAGTCTTGAACAGTTCCAGTGTGAGATACAGCCAGTCCATTGGGGGATCCAGAGAAAGAGAGAAGTTTGTGGGTGGCACCAAGATTGGCAGTGGGGCAAGATCTTGGGTGAAGGGTTGTAGCAAGAATGATTGTCAGATGCAAGTTGAGGTCGCGATGTGACCACATTCTTTTATTTACTACACAAGTACAAACAAAATTGAATATTTTCTCTCACAGTCCCCAAACTCGGCATCTCCCTTTCCTTTTCAACTACTGTACATCTTCATCCTCATGGAAGCAGGGCCTCTCACCTTGCGCCCACATAATCTACTTGCTGCCCATGAACATTACTGTATCTTGTCTTCCCCCATCTCACGCCACCCACTTTAATCTGCCAATGAAGATTTACTCCAGCCAACACCCTCTCTGTATTCTCTTGCCAACGCCTTGCCGACTTGGATGCTGTACCCTACAGACTACATACCTGAGTTGGCTGTGTGCCACTCCATTTCTCTGTGGTCTGACTTTGCATCACACAGAGAGTGCTTTTGAACTTTGTGTCCATAGGGTCACCCCATTGCCACCTCATATCGAGCAACACTGGGGTTAAAGACCCTTTGCAGCATCTTCCCTCTGGTCTTCAAGATCTCTTTGCCTTCGCTGTGCATCTCCACCTTGCAGAGCCATTCTAAAGGTACTGTACTACTTTATCATGACCTTCACTCACCGAAATCACACAACATCCTCACTCTAGCCATCTCTCCACAGCCCTACTCATTCAAGACTCCCCCTTCGCTGTGCAAACCCCTCCCCCATTTGCATAAAGCATAGACATCCACATAAGTTTACTCCAGTGATTATATCACACACGTCTCATTTGTCAATCTAGCCACGCATATCACATCACCCACCAACCTCCACAATGACACATTTGACACCCCAGCCATGGTCGTGCCTCTGCATTTCTCCCCCACAAAGTCTCTTCACCTAGGTACTGTACATTATCATGATCTCCCATTTAACAACAATGACACATTCTAGCCCATCTCTCTGCTCCTCTGCTGCCCAACAAAGTGTCTTCCTCAGTTACACAACACCTGTTCCATACCACTCTCCCCCAAGCAATCATGATGTAATCACTGCACCACATTCTCCTACACAATTCTAGCCTCACCGCGTTTGATAAAATTAGGATCATCAGTTCAATCATGGAAAATCAATATTTGAGCACTGCATTGAACTCGCTGTCTCATAACACTCTGCCATAGCACTGATGCTTCCTATCATCCTGGCCATTGAATAACCCTGTCCCCATATGTCCTACATTAATTCCACTCCCATGATAAGGTCTGATATGCCAGGGGTCACATAGAGATCGCAATGATGTCCTCCCTTGTTATAGAACACCCCACAGTAATGACTACACCGGAATTTAACCACAATCTGGAGGCATAAACAACAACACTTACTGTTATTCTCCTTACACCAGGCTATTATGTGCTCGGCATGCAACCAGAAACCTCCGCTCAACTCCATTGACCAGTTGCTAGCCCTGCACAGCAGAACTATCTGCAGGTCATCTAACCCCTGCCTGTGCAAGTTCCTGATCACCCGTGGCTCACCATCTATCTCATCCAACCACAGCAAAATCACTTTAAACCCCCTACACTGGAGTAGAGCTAGCAATCTGTGAGTGGCCGTGGGACTCATTTTCCAACTCATTAACAAGTGTGTCAAGTGGGTTAAATACTGGAACCCACCAGCAATCATGTCCAAACTCCAGTGGGTGGTTAGATCCAGATGCATAACATGGTGGAATGCTGATGTGTCAGGGAGATGCACAAATCCTGTCTGGAAAAAATTGGGCAGGATCAATCAAGAGGAACTTCAAGTGCATGAGGTTGTTCAGCATATTAATGATCACATGGAATTGACAGAGGCTGTTCCCACCTGCATGTAGAGTGAGATTCATCAGCTGAGGGCAGTGGCAGAGGAGCATCATGGCAGTGCCCAGAGGGATCGACATGCTGAGGTGAAGATAGAGCACAGTCTTCAACCTTGTGGTCAGTGAGTATAGGAGACCTTGTGCACAAACTTCAGACAAGATGCTTATTTTTCTGTACAGGATTGGCTCAATCCTTTGCAGAAGGAGTTTAGCTAATATGGCAACTCGAAGTTCTTTCTCACCATGCTTTCACACAACAAGCCACCTGCATGTATGTGGCCAGCTCTTGTGGCTTTCTACTCACTGACAAAAAAATCATTCACTCCACATTGTCGGGTAGATTCACCTTATGAAGAATGGAAGTGACGACCATAGGCAGGGGTGACAGGTAGTGTGAGGGGTGGAATGAAGTATCACCAAAAATAAGACAAGTCTTTATTCTGTGCTCAATATACCAAACTTACAGCAGAGGGATTGCACAGGACTACACAGCCAAGACCTTGGTGATTTATGGCCAACCTACATTTGACGTGTTAGTAAACTTGCCTGTGGTGGCCATGGCCAGTGTGTCCAGGTCCTATATTTGATGCATTAGTAAACTCGCTTGTGGTGGCCATGGCCAGTGTGTCCAGGTCCCACATTTTATGCGACAGCAAACATGCTTTTCATTTCTGCACAAGCAAAAAACCCTTTGGCCATGGGCAGGCTAACATGATGTGGCATCTCAAGTATATCAAGATTACAAACCATTTATGTCCCAATGACCCTGATCTGCTGGAAAGCAACACAGACGTCTTGTCATTGCAGAAGCCAAAGGTTTGGGTATACTTCACTTGGGTTGACCACAGCATCCACCAACTCATCAGCACTTAGCTCTCTCCAGTTCGCATTACAGCTGCTTCTGATTTGACTGAGGTTCTGACTATGTGCTCCATTTGTCATATAAATCATACAAATTGTGGTATGATCCTGTGCATGCCATCCCCCTGCCTGAAATTCTTGTCTTTTTACTGAATCAATGGCCAATGTCTCCTCCCAGAACACTGACCCCTCTAGTGCAACTGTCTCTCCTCCCAGCATCAATCCAACCATATCTACTCTTGCAAATGGCTTCCCACAAAGCATTGACCCTAGTCTGCCGATGCAACAGATCCTGTGTCTAATTTCTATGCAAGATCATACCCAGAGTGTCAGGAGTCATGAAAGCGGATTGCAGGTACTTTCCTTGCATTGCATACTTGTTGGCTGACCCTTTCAACAGATCTCCCAAAGCTTTCCGCCATTGAGGTCAACTGATCAAACATATCATGTCTCTCCATGACACCCTCAATGACATGTTACAAGAGGCCAACTGATGAGCCCAAATGGATGCCACTGTCAACCACACAAATCAGTAGGCACAGTAACACAAAGGTTTCATGTCCTTGATGGAACTTTGCAGAGAGAACAGTATTTACAAATCCTACAAGGCACTCTTACAGTGGATACCCACTGTTTGTGAGATCCCTGCGACTCAACTGGGCTTGGCTCTACAGCAGGTGAGAAGCTCATTTGTTTTCACTTCGCATAGTTGAACTCAACTGGCCTTTGAGTTAGCTTGGGCAAGGCACAGACAGCAACAGAGCTGACAATACCCACAGGCTAAATGTATATGTCATCCACTGGCTTATGCAGGGTACACCAAGACCTAATCTGCTGCTAAGCCCAGAAGACAAAACTGGGCGAGGGTTCTACAATAATGCTACTGGACACCTGCTGTGTCCAGTTGACTATGATTGGAGCAATGCCGAGTGAGGTCTACCATGCCATGTTTTTCATCACTAACCCTATCAATGAAACAGCAAATGCCAGAACATATACAAGTTCCATCCTGACTACCTTGTCACCACATAGTCTTGGCCAACCTTTCTGTATGCTGAAGGTAAATTTGACCCCAATAACCCTGACAATGGCCTGTTCCAAGGAGAACTGTTAGTGAAGGTGGGTATTGTACAAGCACATGTGTTAGATTGCTACTGAATCATGCTTCCCAGGCCTTCAAAGCCATTTTTATCTCCCTGAGTGCCACAGATACATTGGAGGATGAAGAGGGATCCTCTACCATGAGACATCGCCAAGGTGAAAGACAGACGCGGTCTCACATGGCAAATCTGATAGGTATGAAGACAGTGGAACCCCGTGCCATAGCCTATGTGGCTTGCCAGGTAAGTAGTTCACTTGGCATTAATGTTGATGATGACACTAATCTATTGTGGAACCCTGGTAGCTTCATTTTGCCCTGTCCTCTGCTGGTTCATGGGCAATTCTTGATGGTGTGTTTGATATCCATGAGTTCTATGAGGTCATGGTGGAATGGTTTGAAGAAACCACAACTAAGGAGGACAAGAAGTTGGTTGATGATCTTTTGTTGTGGTGGAATAGGTGAGTCTGTTGACCACTTCACTCATAAATGCTAATTGGCAAGTGCAGGAGTGTATTTGGACCAACTTTTGCTTTCCAGATTCCACAAGATTGTTACGGAAATCCACGGTTCACCGGCAGTACCACCGGACCGGACCACTTCATTCTTTTTCTTCGCCTCTCCTCGACGGACAGGGATCACGTTTACCTTAGGCTCTGGCAGAAGCCTCATCGCGTGCACTAGTACTCTGGGAGTACTATCATTGTCGTCCTCGTCATAGGACACCCTCAGAGTCGCCATACTCTCGCTTATGGCCAAGCAGCCAGGACACCTGTTCCTACTCTACCCCGGAGCCCTCCGACTTCCCTTCATTATCACGTTCCTCGCCGGTTGCAGGAACATGTCTTGTTACGACCCGGGCTCACCTGCAGCCCATGTACAGCTGAGCGGAACTCCGTCCGCATACGGCATTAGATGCGTCCCCGATCATCTGTGGATTCTCGCGCTGATCCTCATCACCCCGAGACAGCGGATCCCCTTTGATCCTAGTTTCCCCTTCCGATGGAACCCCGTTCTTGACCTTCCATCATGTGTACAGCCCTATGGACCTTATAGCCATATTGGGCACGTTTCATCTTTTGATCCTATTCGATCCCGTTGATCCCCTTTCTGCTCTTCATGACAATGGGACCCCTTTGTTCCTATTCCTTCCGTTCCCAATGTGGGAACCCTGTTTGATCCTATGGATCACCCTTTGCCCTGATGGTCCGTGCACCATTCAGGATAGTATATATAGAGTTACCTTTGTTCTCTGGTAGCTCTAAGCTAGTTCTACGCCAAGATACCTGCCTGTATCCCCACTGCACTTCGGTGCCTCTTTACTCACAATCGTATTCTTGTCTACTGGTGTACTGGTAGAGGGAACCCTCAAGAGTCTCATCCACTCTCGACTTCGCCTCTATTTCACGACCTTTGTCTACGGCTCTTCGAGGCATTAACTTGCGCTCATACCCTCAAGACTCCTCGTCAGTCTCGCACGTCCATGCTTGACCTCCTGAACGTTCGGATGGTACTACGCTGGGCCAGCTGGCTCACAGTACAAAGGTTGTATTGCTACTCATATCATCTCTCTCTCACATGTACGGTTGCGACTAACTTCACAAGGGCATTGGCTCGTAGTAAGCGTAACAAAGATGGTGGGGTTCACAGATCTGTGGTGAAATTGCTAAAGATGTGCCATCACCGTGTTGCTTCTGCCAGTGGAGTTCTGACCCAGGTTGTTGTATAGTTTGATCCATTTGTATCTTACAGGGTGAATAATGTATCACCTGAATAATGCATTGCCTGAATTTATGCATTCACTGGATCATTGACATGTGCAAAGAAGGTCAATTTTCATTTGGCTGCCTCTATGGTGTGGTATATATTTACCTTCATGATCATGTTTTCTGTATCTGTTCACCAATGTAACAATGATGCACCTTGCTCAGGAATAATACTGCTGATTCAGGCACCAAATTTTGCTTGTGTATATATTTATTGTGCTCATTTGCCTTATTGTTCCATATTTGATGATGATGTCAAACTCATGGTAGTACAGCAAGCCGAAAGCAGATGTGTTGGTTATCAACAAATGTGTGTTGAACATTGATCACTGATGCTTGCAAGAAATCAAGGTGTTTCACAAATTTGCCACCTTGATTATTATTCAGCATGACTGATAGAAATCTATAACTTGACAAGTGCTATTTGATTTAGGGCCCTTTCTCCATAAGTCCAATCCTGGTGTACTTGTGTACATTATCCATGCCAATCAGATCCACAACTTGTCTGACTGTCTGACACTCAATATCCACTGGACCTAGCATTATAAGGCAGATATCAGGTAACCCTGAGTGAGGAATCTTCACAACTCCTCACCAAATCATGCTGATATCACATTTGATCCATAGTGATAAACCATAGCATTTCTCACCAAGCTGTGCAGTCTGAGCCTTGTCAGGCACTCTGACAGTCATTTTCCACAAATCCAGGTGGTTTGAGCCATGCATCAGATCTACCAAACTGATAAACCATGACTAGCCACATGTTGCTGTGTTATGTGTGTGTTAACAATCACCTTCATACATGTTTACCACATGGTTTACCATTATAATAGATTTGCAGTTTTTCTATAACAGATGAATGGCAGAAATGCTCATGGCATTGTCTCAACTCTGTCATCCCTAACTGGCTGATCCCCCTGTGCCAGATGACCTACAGTTCCAGGGGATATATGAGTCCATACAACATTTATCATGTAATTTTAAGATTCTATGAATTTGACTCACAACCAAGCCTATATAAAGCCTTATCACAGAAATGGTAGGCTCATGATGATGCTGACGAAGATATCACAATCAGATAACCCAGAAGTTTGTGGTAAGGGGATTGACATCACATCCAAAGTTGTATGCTAATATTACTTCCTAGAGTGTGAACAACAATACATAAACCCAGTCAAGACGAGAATGGCAATACAAAGTGCTGTTCAGGATGCCATTCATGACTTGCCCAAAGTCCTCATTGACACTTTCTCTGGCCAACTGTTAGATAAGTCGAAACAAGCAGCTGCGTTTGATCGGCTTCCAGTCTTTGGTTATGCTATGTTCTCTCACAAGTGGGAAGATGGTGAACCCTCGTTCAAAGATCTCATGCTCGCTGAGGTGGTGTACAGTCTCGGAGAATCTTTCACCAATGACAAACTGAAATGTTTTGCAAAGACTATGAAGAATACAGGTTTGCATTGGGCTTGGAGCGATACATGTTGTATCAACAAGGCAAACCATTTCATTCTCCAAAAGGCCCTGGTTGCCATGTTCAAGTGGTACCACAGTTCTGCTCTCACTCTTGTCCTACTTCATGACATTTGCTCTCCATCACAATGTGGGGACCTGATCTGGAGCATTTGGAACAGTCATGCATGGACATTTCAGGAATATCATGCCTCAAAGGCAGTCTGATTTTATAATCAAGATTGGATGCTATATCACAACCTCAACATTTTCAATCATAAGGAATGTCCTGAGATCCTCTCAGAGATGGAGGAAGCAACACATATTTCGGCAACAGCCCTCAGGGCACTTCAACCTGGTTCAGGTGACATTTGGAAGAAGTTGTCTCTAGCTTCGAGATGAAAGGCAATGCTTGTCAAGGACACAGCATACTCGTTGTTTGGGATATTTTCTGTCAACCTACCAGTTATATATATATGGCAAAGGAGACCAAGTGTTACGGAAATCCACGGTTCACCAGCAGTACCACCGGACCGGACCACTTCATTCTTTTTCTTCACCTCTCCTCGACAGACAGGGATCACGTTTACCTTAGGCTCTGGCAGAAGCCTCATCGCGCGTACCAGTACTCTGGGAGTACTACCATCGTCGTCCTCACTATAGGACAAACCAAGAGTCGCCATACTCTCGCTTATGGCCAATCAGCGTCCATCTAGACATCTCGGTCACAAGATCATCTAGCAAGACCTACCCTGAAGATGGACACCCATTCCTATCCAATCCCGGAACCCTCTGCCTTCCCTTCGTTATCCCGTTCCTCGCCAGTTGCAGGAACATGACTCGCCTTGATCTGGGCTCACCCACAGCCCATGTACAGCCGAGCAGAACTCCGTCCGCATACGGCATTAGATGCGTTCCCGATCATCTGTGGATTCTTGCGCTGATCCTCATTGCCCCGAGACAGCGGATCCCCTTTGATCCTATTTCTCCCTTCCGATGGAACCCCGTTCTTGACCTTCCATCATGTGTACAGCCCTATGGACCTTATAGCCATATTGGGCACGTTTCATCTTTTGATCCCGTTTGATCCCATTGATCCCTTTCCGCTCTTCACGATAACGGGATTCCTTTGTTCCTTTTCCTTCCATTCCTGATGTGGGAACCCCGTTTGATCCTTTGGATCACCCTTTGCCCTGATGGTCCGTGCACCATCCAGGATAGTATATATAGAGTTACCTTTGTTCTCTGGTAGCTCTAAGCTAGTTCTACGCCAAGATACCTGCCTGTATCCCCACTGCACTTCGGTGCCTCTTTACTTGCAATCGTATTCTTGTCTACTGGTGTACTGGTAGAGGGAACCCTCAAGAGTCTCGTCCACTCTCAACTTCGCCTCTATTTCACAACCTTCGTCTACGGCTCTTCGAAGCATTAACTTGCGCTCGTACCCTCAAGACTCCTCGTCGGTCTCGCATGTCCGTGCTTGACCTCCTGAACGTTCAGACAGTACTACGCTGGGCCGGCTGGCTCGCAGTACAAAGGTTGTATTGCTACTCATATCATCTCTCTCTCACATGTACGGTTGCGACTAACTTCGCTAGGGCATCGGCTCACAGTATGCGTAACACCAAGCACTTGGGCAACTTTTGGCACAGCTACTTATGTGCTCAGGAGATACGAGCATCCTCGCATGGACTGGGAAATCTGGCAGCTTCAATAGCTGCCTCCCAGTGGACATAGCCGTTTTCAACCAGTTTCCAGCTTCACACATACCACTCGCTGTTACATGCTCAGAAATGGTCACTGCTGGATTGCATGGTTCTCTACTCAATCTCACATCGGTCACAAGATTGTACAACCAGCTCTCCGACCTCCCCATAGTAATGTTCACAGGAAGCAGATGAAAGTTCTGTGCATTGTTTTCAAACTCAAATCTTTATTGGATTCCCGAGGTTCCAGGTCAGAACAAGTATTCAAAGTTCAGACACCTTTACTCAGGACTGTCAAAGTTAGCACTCCTGAGATTCTTTCTCAATTCACGTCTCTATATCTTGTCCACCCATGGATTGACTTTCTTCTCAACCAGCAGCCTATCAGCAATGCCAGTGAGATGATAGCTGAAAGGAAGATGGGTGATCACTTTTCTCCCCTAGCCAAATTGCCTTCCCACCCTGGTCCTTCCAATATCACCTCACCATCCCTGCAATCGCAAACAATGCAATTTACTTCCCACTTTGGAGTGCCATTTGGTGGACAGTCTGCCACATGCCATCAAGAGGCATCATCTCCTCAGCCCGCACCAGACACACTCCTTACATGACCTCTATCATATGCAGAATCTCTTCATCCGTCTTCTGCTCTGACACAGAGAGAGAAAGAGGTACTCACCCTCCAAGTCATCTCTCGATTGAGGCAACTGTTCAGTGCATTGTTATTCACACATGACCCCCACAATGTGGCAGCATATAAGAGGATCACAACGCAGAGTCTGATCATGGTTCAGGTAGAAGAGATCATGCCTACAATATTGGAAGAGTTGCTGCCTAGTATACGCGTACTAGACATACTTTGACAACAATGATTGATTCAGTGGTCCTACATGTACCTGCATACAGCAACCATTGATCTTTCCAATTTAAACAAGTAGTAATTCCTTGCGAGCATCACCACTACAAGCATATGTCCACCAAAGCCTGACCTTTGCAACTCAATCAATATGCCATTCCTGAGTAGGTCATGGCTGGTTCCAGTCACTTGAAAGAGCCATCATCACATTGCACTAGGCATGCATGAGTCTAGTGGTGACACCATATCCTCAAAATATCTTTGATGTCCTTGTGGTGAGGGAATGAATAGGTACTCATGTTTCCCAATCCAAAAGCCAAGTCCAGGCCCAAATGAGTGAGTCGGACCAAAGGTTCTGAAGAATCAATTCATCAGGTAACACTACAGTATGCATTGGTGGGGACGTACATTGCTTTTTCAGACATCATGTTACAATTCTCCTGACGCTACATTTATTTCTTTCTTTGTCATCTTTCGGACTCTTTTCCTCCTCACGATGGGACTGCTTCCATCCGATGTCTTCCTACTCTTCCCATACAATGCTGTACAGTCACTCGGCGACTTCTCCCGAGTATGACGCCCACTTCTTCCTGCTCGCTGACATTCTGCTCTTCCGGACAGCAGGATTCCATTTCCTTTCTGATTTCCTCCCTTATGATTCGTTCCGACTAGCGGAACATTCATCTTTCCTATGGGACCCAATGGTCCGTGCTAGACTTCGCATCGTATAAATATTCAAATCCTGTACTTGTAGAAACCCAATCTAGTTCTACGCAATTCATACCGCATTTACTGGAGTTCTCCTTGCTTGAAGTCACTTCCTTCTCACTCGGATTTCTCTTCCGTTCTCCTGTGAAGAACTAGGACTTCGTGTCATTACAAGAGGACCCTTTTATTAGGGTTGAGTATGACTTCGCCGACTTTGCTCTGCTTAAGTCAATGACTATCAAACAGACTTTGCTTATTCTTTGTTCGCCCTCTACAACTGAGTTAACTCCAGTTGTCACGGTAAGCATAACAAAAGAACTAGATTTCTGATCAGGCCCTGTTCCCTAACAGAAGGCCTCGCCCATCATATTGAAGTTCCGCACTCCCTTGTCCTCCCCCAAACCCTCCAACATGGATCCTTCCAATCCGTTACCACCAACATCTGGATTACCTGAACTCTGGAGATTACCAACCAATCATCCAGATTACCTCCCACTCCCTAGGAGACTTAGTTCCCTTAATGAAAAAGGAGCATACAAACGAGCTCAGGAGAGAGTCAGAGAACAAAATCTTGCGGAAGGAAGGAGACCCTACGCCCTTCCACCCTTCCCCTTTGTTCCCCAGATCACCGCTCCCCCTCCTGAGACTGAACCGGTTCCAGAACCAACACCCGAGGAACATATGTAGGTTCTCCCCTATACACTGGTCCACCCCAGCTTCCCCTGTATGACCAGAACATATTCCCCTTCCCCCAGACCCAGACTCTGACTCCGAAGACGAGATGCCCAAATTAAAGGCCGGACTACCTGATGAGTTCTCTGGCAATGGCGTCGATGCCAACTGGTGGCTCCACACCATGGATGCATATTTCACTATCAACCCAAAGTACAATGATCAAGCTAAAATCGTCACCACCCTGAACAGAATGAGTAAGGGCAAAGGGAGAACCTTCTCTGAAGGATACTACAAGTGTGTAGCTAAGAAATTGATCCCAGACACTGATCAAACCTGGGAGAAATTCAAAGCCGATTTTCAGGGCATGATGTCCATTCACGATGAGACATCCTCAGCCAGGAGGAAACTCTATGCCATCCGCCAAGGACCCAACACTGAGGAAGCCTTCAACAAGTTCGCCTCAGAATTTAAACTCTTGGCAGCCCAATCAGGAGTCGTTGATCAATCCACTCTCTGCGAAACCTTCAGCCGAGGATTTCACAATGACCTTATGGAACAGGTCTTGGGTTCCAACGAAGAACCACTCACGGTCGATGCATGGATCAAAACGGCAGGAAAGTTCACCCGCCAAACTGAGCGCATCAGAGATATCCGAGGCAGGAGACCCAGATTCGGAGGATATGGAGCTTCCTCCAACAGTAACCGTGACCCCAACACTATGGATGCTGACTACATCTGACTCTCCCCAGTAGAGAGGGCCAAGCTCATGAAAGAAGGCAAATGCTTTATATGTAAGAAGCCGGGATGCTCCACCAGAAATCACAAAGACAACTGAAAAGGATCCGGAAATTGGAGATCCAGATCTTGCTCGGATAAACCCTTACTGCGTCCGCCCGTACAAAACTGGGTTGTTGAAGACAAACCTGCAGAGAAAGAAGAAAAGAATGAGGCGATCAGGATGATAGAACAGCTGGTTGCAAAAGGACACAGAGTAAAGGAGATGGCCAAATCTCTCCAGGAAATCTATCTAGAGGACCCGCCAACCTACCAAACCAAGGACACTCCCATGGAGGGAATCAATCAGACTTGGACCGCACCAAAAAGGGGTGCAAAACTCTCGGAAGAAAGGGTAAAGCAGCGACTCAAGGATTTTTAGACAGGCACTGAGGACTGACTACTTGACTGCCTAGAACGAACCCCATTGTAACTACTATAGAGGAAAAGTCAATTTTAATACATCTACAAGTATCTGCAATGGGGGGAGTTCACGTCAGACAAACTACTGCTTTAATCGACTGCGGAGCAACATCCTGCTTCATGGATGAAGCCTACACCCGGAGAAATTGATTCCCCTTCTTCCAACTTGCCAAACCTCAAGAAGCCTATAACGCAGACAGAACCATTAACAGGTCAAGGACCATCCGTTACCACACCCAAGTTACCATCTATATCTAAGGAGTTCCCCGAAATCAGGGCTTCTTCATCGTCCGATGTGGGAAACAGACCATGATCCTGGGAATGACCTGGCTCACAGAAGTCAATCCCCTCATTGACTGGTCCTTGGGAACTGTAGAGATAAACGGCAACCCACACCTTCCTTCTCGCTGACAACCGATACACCAATGATACCTCCTCCGGGCTATGGGACTAGATATGGACGACCAAATCAAACGTCGTCTATACAAAAGAAAAGGGTTGGGAGAGTATCTCCCGAAGGAGTGGATACGTCGAACCACTCTTTCAACACAACTCGCTCAGGAAGCTGGGACAAAAAAGACTGAACTTCCCAAAGAATACGAGCAATACAAAAAGGTCTTTGAAGAACCTTCAAATGAATTACCCCCTAAACGAGCCTTCGACCACAAAATTGAACTCAATAAGGACTTCATGCCAAAAAGAGGGAAGGCTTACCAACTAAACCCTGCAGAGCAGGAAGCCTGTAAGAAGTTTATTGAAGAACATCTCGCTTCTGGAAAAATAGAGCCGTCCAAATCTCTGCAAGCATCTCCCTTCTTCTTTGTTCAGAAGAAGGACGGAAAACTTCGTCCTTGTCAGGATTACTGATACCTTAACTCCCAAACCGTAAAGAACACCTACCCCCTACCCCTTATAGGCGATCTTATCAACAAACTAAATGAATCTGAGTTATTCACCAAAATGGATGTACAATGGGGATACAACAATATTCAGATCAACCTTGCGGACAAGTGGGCCGGCCGCCGTCATCACTCCCTACAGTCTCTATCAACCTACAGTAATGTTCTTTGGAATGTGCAATTCTCCCGCAACGTTCCAAGCCTATATGAACGACACCTTCGCCGATATGATCACCAAAGGATGGCTGGTCATCTACATGGACGACCTCCTCATTCATTCAAAAAATGACCCAAAACTGCATGAGGAACAGATGAGGAGAGTCTTGGCCCGCATGGAGGAACAGAAACTCTTCCTAAAACTCAAAAAATGCACCTTCGCTGCTAAGGAGGTGGAATATCTTGGAATGATAGTGGGAAATGGACGAGTACAGATGGACAAGACAAAGGTCGATGCCATCAGAGACTGGAAACCCCCCCAAATCAGTAACGGCAGTCCGCTCCTTCTTAGGATTTTGCAACTTTTACCGGAAGTTCATTCTGGGGTTTTCCGACATTGCCCGTCCACTCAACGATCTTACCCGAAAAACCACTAAATGGGAGTGGACACCCATCCACCAGAAAGCCTTTGAACAGCTACATGATACCTTCCTATGATGACCTGTTCTCACCATGCCGGACACTTCCAAACCCTTCACCCTGATGACCGACACCCCCCTCGTTGCAACAGGAGCCATCTTGATGCAGAAGGACGAAAATGGAGACCTTCACCCATGTTCCTACCTATCCAAAACCCTCTCCGAGGCAGAACGGAACTATGATATCTACGATAGGGAACTCCTCGCCATCATTCATGCCCTGGAAGAATGGAGACACTACCTCACTGGCACCGAACATGTAGTTACCGTCCTTATGGACCACAAGAATCTCACCTATTTCCGACAACCCCAGAACCTGTCTTGCCAACATGCCAGGTGGCAGCTTTTCCTCCAAGAATATAATCTCACCTTCCGACATTGCCCTGGTTCCAAAATGGGTCCAGCGGATGCATTATCATGACCCAAAGGGGTCAAAACTACCTCCGACAATATGGAGAAGACCCTTCTCCCAGAACAATTGTTTATTCGCTCTATTGATGCCGAGCTACACTCCAAACTACTCGCATCGACTCCGATCAACCCCCTGGTCCTTGAACGGCTGAAACTTCTCAGCACAGACCATGATCAGGTCCTACCTACCTGGTTCAATAACCCAATGGATTGGGCCTACACTGACAGAGTGCTCTACTACAAGGGATGCACTTACATCCCCGACCTACTGCTCTGCCGATGACTGGTCAAAGAATGTCACTCCTCCCTGCTCAGTGGTCATAATGGTTACTTCCACACAATTGCTGCCCTAGAAAAAGACTATTGGTGGCCAGGGATGACTACTTTTGTTTGCTGATACATCTCCAGCTGTGCCACCTGTCAAGCCAATAAGGTCCAGACCCACCCAACTGTCCCCGCTCTTTCCCCTATTGCCTCCACCGCGGCCCAACCATTCCAGCAGATGTCCGTTGATCTTATCACCAGACTACTGACCAGCAATAACTTCAATTCCGTCATGGTTGTGGTTGACCATGGACTTAGTAAGGGGGTGATTTTCAAACCTTGTACCAAAAACATTGATGCAGCCAGGGTGGCCAAACTCTTTTTTGCTTCCATCTTCAAACGTTTCGGACTGCATGACAAAGTGATCTTGGACAGAGGACCCCAATTCGCTTCTGCCTTTGCCATCGAACTCACCAGACTCCTCCAACATCACATTGCCCTTTCCACCACATATCATCCTCAGACTGACAGAGAGACTGAAAGAGTCATTCAAGAACTGGAAACGTATCTATGGATCTTCTGCAACGGAATTCCACAAAAATGGGTGGACCTTCTTACTACTGCCAAATTCCACCACAATTCCGCCCATCACTCTGTCACCAAACAAACCCCGTTCTTCTTAATGATGGGTTACGAACCCCACTCTTATCCCCCTCTCAGAAAAACTTTCCTTCCAGCTTTGGAACAAAGGATGAGCTCCTTGGAAAAAGCCCAGGAAGAAGCCATCGCTGTGCATGACAAAGCAAGGCAATACATGGCTGAACAGATCACATCCAAATTCGCTCCATGGAAAACCAGACAGAGGGTGTGGCTGGACTCCCAAAACTTAAAATTAAGATATCCCACTCGAAAACTCGCCCCCCGGAGAGAAGGACCCTTTGAGATCACTCAAGTCCTCTCCCCCATATCCTATCATCTCAAACTTCCCCTGACCTGGAAGATCCATGACATATTCCACACCTCTCTCCTATCCCCATACAAAGAGACCGAGGAACACGGCACAAACTTCTTCCCAGAACCCCCGGACATAATAGAAGGTGAAGAAGAATGGGAAGTTGAGAACATCCTGGCACACCGAGGGCCGCCCGCCCGACGGTCATATCTAATCAAGTGGAAGGGCTATTCTGTGGCTGAGAACACTTGGGAATCAACACAGAACCTGCGGCATTCCG
>JBBPJL010000256.1:0-22167 GCA_038088675.1 Xanthoconium separans | reverse complement strand
GGACGCTGATATTTCACCTCCCTTTCAACTTTATCGCCGGCATTTATGCTTTTTTCAATTTTATCTTCCCACCTGCGAGGAACGCCAAGGACTCGATCGTCCTCACGGTCCCGCCCGTCCATCCCCATCCCCATCCCCATCTGTTCTCTGAACCACACACACATTCTCGCGCACACTCGCGCTCAGGTTCGCATTCTCAAGCTCATCCCCAGATCCAACCCCAAAGTCGACCCGAACACCGCGCACCCGTCCCTGCCGATGAGTGGCTAAAACCACCACGGCTCAACCCGCGCCGTTCGCGATGGGCTTTTGCCCTGCTTGTTTTCTTTGCCTTTCTCGTCATCAGCCTCCTCAGTGCGGTCGTCGGCGCTGCCGTCCTTGCGTTTGTCATCGTGGGCGTGTATCGCGCGGGTGGGTTTTATATATCTACGTACGTCCTCAGGCTTGTTCTACTTCTCTGGCTCGCCACCGAACAGTTTCTGATGATGGGCTAGGTGGATCCCGTTTATATGGGCCGTGATTCAATCCCTGATTGCACTGCTCGAGTAGGCTTCTTTTCTTCGTTTTTCTCGTCGTTGTTGGGTGCTGACACCATATGAAATAGGATATGGCCTTCGGTGATTGATATCATATAAGATGGGTGTCTGACCTGATACCGTTTTGACTGTCGTTGTACGAGACGTGTCATGTTACAGTTGTGGACTCGATTGACTTGGGGACCTCGTCCGGCCCACTGCGCCGAAGTTGACGTGCACGATGCTGATTCCACGCACCACGGACACGCATTGCCGATATGAACTGCATAGCCTACGAGCTAACCGACGGTATGCAGGTAGGCGGTCGACTTTGACGTCAACCCAAGGGTCGAGGGATTCGACTGCCTTCTTTCTCGACATTCCCTTTTTTTCTCATCCGATCCCCGATCCTGTGGCTTCGGACTTTCTGCGCACATGCCTCGCATTCGTAGATGGCACGA
Organism: Xanthoconium separans; assembly: GCA_038088675.1. Classification (NCBI taxonomy): domain Eukaryota; kingdom Fungi; phylum Basidiomycota; class Agaricomycetes; order Boletales; family Boletaceae; genus Xanthoconium; species Xanthoconium separans. The sequence continues at coordinate 21,191 of JBBPJL010000256.1, read as the reverse complement.
TGCAGAGGACGACGTCCGTGATGTATGAAGGATGGGATATTATCGGATGCTTGTTGTCCGTCGTATCGTGAGTCGCCGTTCGAAAATGGTCCGCGACCACACCCCCACGAGTGGTACTTGGCACTGGTTTGCGGTCGTGGCGATGGTTCCAAGACGGCGTCGCCCCACGTCGTTTGTTTTCTAGCGTGCATGTGGACGTCCCTGCACGCCATCGTCATCGTCCATGTCCTCGGCGCGGGGACTTGGGGGATTTGCAAAAAGGCGACGACAAGACGACGCCTCGTGCAGGGAGGGGGGCAGGATAGTATCGCCGTGGCGTGTACCTTTCAAGATGACGGTTCTAAACTCGGATTCGCGCGATTCGCCTCATCAAGAGGGACGGACGTGCGGACATGCTGTGTCGTGTCATGCGTCGCGATCGCGATCTCGATCTCCAACCTCTCTCTAGGTATGGCTATGGCGTCAGAAGCCGATTGAATGCGCACTGGCGATGGTCCTAGGACGCCGCGTTGACGCGAGGTGCGTGGTCCGATGGCGTATGAATCTTGTGAACGAGGCGAAGTGAGGGGGGCAGTCAGGGTTGGGGTTGATATTGTGTCCTCGTCCCCTTCCTTCCGAGTCCTCTGTTGCCGAAACGAGGGGTGGATCGCATGATCGTGTGATCGTGTTTGGGATGCAGGGAACGTGACCATCCCGGTCGGGTGCGAACGAGTGTGCCCCCTCCCCGTCTACTCGGCGGTATGCCCCGAATTATGCGCGATTCCTCCCTTCATGCTTATCATGCAGAGCGGGGATGGTTGAACCAAGAGCGCTTGCGCACTGACAGTGGCGCGTGCGTGCGTACGCAAGCAGACTCGCATTTGGGACGATACGGAACGCATCACGATCGCGATGTGGTTTTTGGCGATACGCCATCGTGTTCGTGATAGCACTCGATAACACGACGCCTTGATGCTTCTGGATGGATCGGACGGTGGGTGATCGGATGGCCATGGGTTGTGAAGAGGCGCATCACGTTCAGGGTCGACCTCGCAATTTCGCGCGTCGACGATACTAACCCCGTGGTCCCTTGGTGCCGTTCACCCGTCTGCATTGCCATGATGAATGGGATGGTTGCGGTGGGCTCCACATTCTCTGTTGTGAATCGTCTAATTTGAACAAGTGAGAAGACGACACGCGTCAGACGCGATCAGGATGTGCTGCTGGTCGTCTGATCGAGTGGTCGTCTCGTCACGTCAGGGTTTGATTTGATAACACCATTCGCGGCGCAGTCGATTGCGCCGTCCGAGTCTCGCGCAACGCTCCAACGGCGAACGTATGGTCCCATTGAGGGCTGCCTGCTTGCTGGCGTCGTCGTCGACGGGCTGTCCTTTGAATCTCAGTCTGGACTCCGGACGCATGACTGAGTACGCACGTATGGCAGTCAGATGCATCCTGAAGACGAGGACACGACATGCCTCATGGGAAGGAGATGCAATTCCACCGTGACGGTGCCTTGTCAGTTTGGATCTCGTTACACAGGGATCCTGACCGTGCTTCTGATCGACCCAGGCAGGCCCAAAGACCTAGAGAAATCGACCACTTGTCGTAAAACCGCCCCGGCTCTCACTTGCATGGCTGAACGAACTACCACGTCCGACGATACATATCATCGCGATTCACGCGCGTGCGCATCGATCGTATTGCACGAACGTCGGTCAAACGCCGATGAGATATGGCACACGTATCATCCGGGGCGCGCGCGCTGCGCCGATGAGAGCGGACAGACATGTCATGCAAGTTCATACACAAGTATACGTGGCGTCGAACCCAAGGGTAACGACCAGGGCTGGGAACCGTTGCCGGGTTCGTTATCAAGTATTCTTTTTTTTGAATGACCGTGGATTCAAACGACGGTTCTTCCTTCTTTTTTTCGAACCCGTCTTGCGAGCGAGGAACAACCTTGTTTCCGGTGCGACGAGGACGGGGGGCCCGCGCCAGTCGGCTTTGAGCAAAGACAAAGACTTCACAGGGAGCTTGGCGTGATGGAATGCGCTCCATTGCATCGACGCGCACTTGAAGATCTCTTGCTTGTGCCACTCCTGCAGTGCACATACGACAGTACCATCGATGTAGTCTCTTTTCCGATGGCCAAGCCGTTTTGAAGAAGAAAACGAAGGAAGAAAGAAAGAAAGAAAGAAACCTTTCTTCAATGGCACCCTGCCAGGTTTCATAGAATCGATGCATGAAACCCCGTCGTGCGTCATGATAGGGCCCACATCAAGTCGCGAACTGCAACCGTCCATCATGGGCTATGGTAGGAAATGGAATACATTGATGGTGCGGGTTCACGACTTCTATGTGATCCGGACATCACGATGGCTAATATGTGCGCCACGTGGATGCGGCGATGGGGGTATTCAGCTAAGTGTACCCCTATGCATCGCATACGACGTGCAATACCGTGCGTCCGTCAAGCTAAGGCAGGTGGGTCTATTGCTCTACGCGAGCCCGGACTTGGCGTTCCGCGCCGTGCTTACAGGTCGTGTTCAAACAAAGCAATTGTTACTTGCTACACGATAAGCGTCTTTGATCGCAGGTGATCTCACGACCATGGCAGCATCACATTCCCATCAGTAGTGCTGATGTTCTGTGGTTCCAGTTAATAATATCTGGGTTTGATTGCGACGCACGCATAGCCGACCGCAGATGCCATCCGTGACGTTGCTGTGCGGAATAAGAGGGTAGGTATCTCTTCCCATTTGGCAGGGAGTTATCCAGGTCGTCGTCTAGACACGAGAGATAACGGATGATCATAAAAAGGTTACGCGAACGAAAAAGATAGTGCCTGTCGCAAGGGACTTGACTGTGTGGTGCTGTAAACCACTTTTTTTTACGGGTCGCTTACATGCCCTTGTGCGTAAAGGCTGCTAAACTACCCGTTCATCTGAGCTGACGGTGGCATGAGTTTAATTACGACGTGCGTATCGACAGGTGGGCCAATTGGAGACTGCCATCATCGCTGATCACCGCACGACGGGGCCTCGACTGGCATCAACAACCCTCCGTCAGCAGTATGGTGTTTTCGCCCCTGCATGCACACGATGGGACCAAGTGGAGACGAATCGCCGTTTTGAAACATAGAACCCTGTGCCTCGAGTTCTCGGAGCACCCATCGTCCACCACATCCATGCTCCTCCGTTCACCACTGATGCGATTTGGTTGGTGGGACGATGGTTGAGGCAGTTTGTTTGCCTGCAGCGTCACCGATGGAGTACGTGTTGCGATGAGAGCATGTTGTCGCATGGCGGATCGATCATAGGCGATGTCTGTATAGCCCCCCGCGGGGCACCCGTTCGCTTTTTTCTTTCCGTCCATGCACATAGCGTGTTCAATCGAGTGGCACCATGCACGTGTGAGCGTGCCGTCCCTGCCCCGTGACGGAAGGGATCCCGATAACGGGCTTGGAGATCGAGTTGAAGGCAGACGGAGGCGCGTGTCATGCTGTGAGACTTGGCATAACTGATCGGGTTGGACCCTGAAGGGTGGGGGCGCGCGCGGCCTGGTGTGTTGCCTTTGATCGTCCGCGTGTCCGCTCGTACTTGCGCATGCGTCGATCCGCGCACCGTATCTGTAAACGTGTCGACGATGACCGCACTTACTTACCTGGCATCCACAGAGTTCAAAGTCATAAGGAGACCATAGCAATCAGGACACTCCATTTAGCAAGCGCCTTCAAGTAACAAGCCTTTTTGGGTCGCTTAGATGCAAAAAGAGATGTTGTACTTCCGTTCTTTGCAGCCATACTGCAGATAAGTATGCCTGGAGATAGGATTTGGATTTGCGGTGCATACCGGCATCGATGTTCCGTCGCATTCCTTGACTAAAAAGCGCGCATGGCGTATGGTTTCGAAACCTGAAGGAAAAAATTCGTGGTGTGGGGACGCTGGCGGCTTTCATCAACATCGGTGACGCGGTTGTATCAGATGATGCCATGATGGGAAGCAGTAGCTGGTGTATTGTGATCGCGAGACGGATTCGGTTCTGCGGATGCTATGGGCGCCGGCGTCGGGCAAATTTGTTCATTTTTGAATTGACCCGCCAGGGGGGGACCTTGCGGCGTTTTGCGGGTGGCTATTGTCGCTTGTTTTTGTTTTCTCTGGGAGTCTCGACTCCCGAGCTTGCACGTTCGTCCGTCACTCATCTCGGCACGTGACCTGTCTCCTGATATGTTTTTCCTGGTCTCTTCGAAACGGGGTTCGTCTATCATCAACTCATCATTGGGCGCTGGTCATTCAGGTCGCACTTTATTTGATTGGTCGGTGTCGTGAGAAGACAACTCAGACGTCGCTTCTCCGCACGGCGTCCGTCTCTCCACGACGAGCGACAGCAAGCAATTCGAAACTGCAGACTTGTACCCCGCAAGGTTGGCATGGGCATGCGGCGCGTTTGGGGAAATTTGCAAACTGGCGATTATAAATGTCGCTGGTTCGCCCTGTGGTAACGAGGGAACGGCGATAGCCCGGGGGAGTCCGTTGTTGATAAGTATCCATCATTATCGGGCGGGCGAGCAGGAAATGCGTGGTGTGGGATCCGAGTTTCAGCCTCTTGATGCCAGACGCCAATTTGGTTTCAAACCTACACAATGCCGTCATTTGTTGGGTCTTTTTTTGTTCCGCATAGTCGGAAGCGAACGGAGGCACTACTGTGTGACCGACGGAAGCCAAACAAACACTGGCAGTTCAGTTTGAGTTCTGGCTTGGTTTATCCTTTGCACCCGAGGGGAAAGGCGATCGCTTAGATGTACTATTGGCCAATGAGAAGGAGCGAGGAGAGATGGTCGGGCCGCCGCTCATCTCAACTGCCCGATCATGTAGAAGAATTTTAATTAGTGGAGACACGTTTCTTGACAGGGATTTTGCACCCCTCGAACTTTATGGTACTGACGAAACCGACGGAAGCAAAAAGAAAAAAAAAAGTGATAAAAACGGAAACAAGCGGTGGGAGCATTAGGCTTGTCTTATCTTATCAGCGGGGCCAATGTGTCAAGGACACGTATAAGATTGCGTGTCCGGCTTTGGGGGACCCTAATGCGAGCGACGTACAAAGGGACACAAACAAGGGTAAAAAGTGTGGGACATCGCGACCGCGCTCAGTTTGGCGCCGACGACTTCCAATCATGGGTGTGATGTGGGTAACTTTAGGTGGGCCGCGGGTTGCGATGGGTGTAGAGGGTCCCGGAGGACGAGACACGTTCCACGTCGGCACATTCGGGCACTCACGGGGGGATGATGATCACGTACAGCCGTGAGGGCGATGATTGTTGATGGGCTGCGTCTGTGTCGGATGGATGACCAACCGTGAAGGAAGCAGTGAGAAGTGGTCACCATAGAAAAGAAGTCTGCAAAGCGTCATTGGACTGAACAGGCGCCACGGAGGTGATCTACGGGTCTAAAAGCTAGAACGGTAGAAAAAGGGACACACAACTGTCACGACTAACGATGACGGTCAGAGATGGGAAGGCGGAGAGTAGCAGTGTGAGATAAGATTGACCCTGGGAGACGCGGCGCCACAAAACAAATATGTGTAAATATTGATGTACGGCTCAAGTATGTAATATAATACACGCAGATTTCCGAGATTGTCGCGCCCATTACCGGAAAATTTTCACCAAAGATGCAGATAGTGGATATGGAGAACCGTCTGAACAAGATGCGCAGAATTATCAATATCATTTTTGAACCGAAATATCGGTGAGGAATAATGACGGAGACGGATTCAGATAACGGTGCGGGGGAGGATAATTGAAATTTATCATTTTGAAACTAGAGTAATCTGATTGGCCAGATTTAGTTTTTTGTGGTTATCTATTAGTTTATCGGTTCCCGTCGACCACAAATCATAAACTCTCCGCTCACCCCTTCTGTCCCCGTTTCTCCTCCTCAACCAACCCGCCCCTCGTCTCTCTCCATCCCCTCCTCGACCTGCTCCTCCTCCCCCCCAATCGTGTCGTTTTATTTGCTTTGTCTGTACCATTCTCCATCTTGATCTCTTCCCCTTCACTGACACGCGTCCAAATCATTGAACAGTCGCTCAATCGTACTCAAAATTTCCCTTTAATCGTATCTCTAGATAGTCTCTTTTTCCAAAATGTCCCCAATCGTAATGGAACCCCCCTCCTCGAACATGCCCCATCTCTCCCGTTTACACCAGCAGTTCTCCCCCACCACTTCCCCCGACCAACACGCATCGTCCTCCCCTGCCATGGTGGAAGCTGCACACGCTCTTCAGCACCGCATCACCTCCGCCGACTTCACCACGTACGAGCAGCTCCTTAGTCAACAAAAGGATCGCCCCCAGCAGCCTTCTGTTGACGACCAGGCACATGCTCCCAACGCCGTCGTCGTGCAGCAGCAGTCGGATCAATCGCAGTCTCAGCCTCCAGTGCAAGTCGCCGCGCCCCCACCACAACAGCCTGCACAACCCCAGCAACAGCCCGCTCAGCAAGCTCCACAACAGCAACGTACTGGCTGTACCAACTGTGGCACCTTTGACACGCCTCTCTGGAGACGCGACGCCCAGGGCAAGACCATCTGCAATGCTTGCGGTGAGTTGATTCCATCCGTTTTCATCTCATCTACTTTCATTTCCCCCTCCTTCCCCATCACGTGTCAACGCGTGGCACCTGTTGGGTCGCGGGCGCCCGTTTTGTCCAGACACGTTCCATGCTAGCCGGTCGATGTATATCATCACGCTGCGTTGCGGCTACATCTACACCGCGTGTTCTCGGCATGTCGAGTCGGACATGATGGTGATTGGCTCAGATTCTTTTTCCTACGCTCTTGTCCTACATACCGTCTTGTCAGTGCAGTAGCAGTGTGTACTGATTGAAATGTGTGCAACTCGTGGGCACTTTGCTTGCCGTTGTTCGTTGTTTATCGTCTCTAGGTCTCTACCTCAAATCACGCAAGGTGGCTCGTCCCACTTCCCTGGCTCGTACTCCTACGCCTTCTACCACTTCTGCTTCTGCTTCTGCGCAACCCCCGTCTCAGCCTCAAAACGGTAGCGGGGAATCCGACATGTCAAATCCAAATCAGGCATCTGTAGCTCCGGCGGCGTCATCTACCCAAAATCAGCACTCTAAAACTACGGATGCGTCCTCATCGTCTGCACCTACCGAGGGCTCCGTCCCCCAGCCAAAGTCCACTTCAACCACCAAGCCTGCTTCCACAGGTGCGCACACCAACGCTGGCGGTGGCACGTGTCCTGGGGATGGGCGGTGCGATGGCACTGGAGGATCCAGCGCATGCGCTGGTTGCCCAACGCTGAACAACGCCCTTGCAGGCTCTGGGAGGCTCGACACCGAACCTGCAACCGCAGACGAGACAGCGGCAGTCGTCGCACAGACTGCATCTCCCGCCGCCGACACATCCTCGCCCGGTGCAGAGGTCGACAGCCCCGCACCCGCAAAAAAGGCCAAGTCAGCAGTCGGGGCACTGAGCTGCGCAAATTGTGGTACCAGTACTACCCCACTCTGGCGGAGGGACGACGTGGGTAACAACATCTGCAATGCATGCGGTGCGTTTCTATCTCATTTCATGTTTTGCTGTGCTTGGTGGCGTGTATCCTTGCCGTCGTCATATCCCCTTGGCGTTGGTTTTTTTTCGTAACATGGACGGCACAGTGCACGTTGATCCCATCCGGGATGTGTACACATCTTTTGCTTCAAGTGTCGGGGGTCTGATATCATCTTATCTTGTCTCTGTTTTTTCACGCTTCGCCTTATCTTATCTTTCGTATTGACGACCACTCTCTCGCAAATTTTCATCATGGACAGTCTAGCTGACGGCTTTTCCTTCAATAGGTCTGTACTTTAAGCTCCATGGCACTCATCGTCCCAACTCGATGAAGAAGACTGTAATCAAGCGACGGAAACGTGTTCCTGCCGCAGCTGGCATGTCCTCAGCACGCATCACCGATCACCAAGCGGCAGAAGCTCTCGTTGGAATCGGCCAATCCGGTGGCAGTCAACATGCAAATACGGGAGGGGAAGAGAGTGATAACGAAGTCGAAGAACCACAACCCCGGCGAAAACGTGCCCGAAGAGGGAAGAGCGATCGTGAGAAAGGCCGTGCCCGGGAGAAGGACGAAGATGAGGATATGGGCGACCCTGATGACGAGTCGCCACAAGAGAGCGGACGGGGACGGGGCAAGGGTGAGCGTGCATCCGCACGAAAAGCCTCTCGGGACTCTCACAGTTCTTTATGGGCTGAAGGTGCACTGAGCATGCATCATCAAATCGTGGAAGCACTCGGGGACCGTAGTCACTCGCTCCCTCGTGCCATGCAACCAGGTCCCGAGTTGGATCGCTTCGCGCACCACTTGGGTCGTGTTCCCTCGGGTCATGGAGCGTTTATCGCATCACCTCACCCCGGTCTCGATTTACCTCCATTGAACGCCGCATTGGGGGATCGATATGGGTACGGTCCACCTGGTCTTCTTGGTGCCCGTGATTTTGGCAGTGCACAGTCGAGCTATATGCGGTCTGGTTCTAATGCGCCCAGCAGAACGCATTCTCCATTAAACCCTGGACTCGCTGCGGGCGTCGGCTATGCTCTACCCCCACAGCCACATGGTGTGGGTCATGGGTATTACGGCCTCGGACATGGACATTCGCCACCTCCCCATGACCCTCTGAACGGTGTATTGACCACAGTCATTCCCACAGTGGGCGAGCTGCGGCAGCATTATCAGGAACTCCACGAGCAGCGTAGGCGAATGCAGGAGCTGCTTGAGAGGACGGACAAGATGATGGCAGGCTTGCAGCGCGGAATTGACGAGATGAGTGCACCACAACCTCCCCCACAACCGTCCCCACCACAAGCACAGCCACAACCTCCCCCACATTCGTTACCTCAACCCGTTCCTCAACAACCTCCGTCCCACGATCAGCCCCCTCAACAGCCTCCCCAAGTTAATTCGGCGACACCCACACCCGCCGTTCCCCTCGCTCGAACTGGCGAGCGGGAACGAAGCCGTGAGTCGATCTGGCCCGTCGAGTCCGCACCGCCTCGGGAATAGAGGACACGACGATGATACCACCACCGCTTTCTACCAAAATGTGACTTTTGCTTTCGTCTCTGCTATCGTACTCTCGCTCCGTGGTCTTGTCAGCATTCTCGTCGCCTTCAGGCACGCTGGTTTGCCATTTTTGGTTTTCACTGCCAGCGGGACATTGACATTTCATTTTGCTGAGCGGCCATCTATCATACATGTCGTTGCTTGGCTACTATCTATGGTTTCTTTTCTTATAACATGCTTTCATGTGCATATAGGCTTTTTTGATTGTCATTTATCCAGTTCTGTTTTTCTAGTCTAGGCTCCTTTTTTGTTCTCTTCGCTTCATGCCCCTTTTGACTTTGTTTCGTATGATGCGATTTTACACTTTATAGTCATACCTGTCTTCATTCTGGCATTTGTTTCGTATATAATATCTATTTCGTTGTCTCCCAAGTAGTGTAGATGCGCTGCATTTCTTCTCGTTGTCCTGGTTGGACGACAAGGGGGATGCTGGCGTTGCGATCTCTAATACGTTATAGTCGTCGTTTATACATCAGACTTTTTTCTGGCATCGCTCTCTTTGCGCACGGAAAGTCTACGCTGGTCCAGAAGATACTCGAGCATGAAAGACTGTATTTAGAGGCGGACGCAACGAAAGGCGATGCAAGCTTCGTGTCCTCACCAGGGCACTTTGACCGCGGACTGCGGGCCTCGAGGTTAGCCACTCGCATATCGAGCACCCACAACACCAGCGTGGAGCTGGATTTCATATCGAGGGAGGGGGCAGAAAAGACGAACGTAGGGAAGGAGCACACGGTGCGTACGTCGTGTTTAGTATTATCGAAAGTACGGGGATGTCTGAGTCCGAGTCTGATTAATTTTTTTATTTTTGCCAATCCGCGGGACACCGATGGATCTGATGGTCGACTCGGACGGACGATGTGCGTCCACGGTGCGGTTTGTACTCATACATCACAATGCTCAGATGCTGAACGATAAGCGAATAGAAGTGGTCTACGACGACGAACCTTGTTGCCATCCGGACTTGGGTTGGTCTAGGCGTCGGCGAGAGTGCGTCTTGGGATATATATATATATATAAATCAAAGTGACGTGCACGAGCAACGTACTTCGCCGTCATGTCCAGTCCATTTTGGAACGTCCGCAGTGCTCCAACCCAAGTGGACCAGTCGGGACTTTGCAACGAACAGCGCATTGGTCCGACCAACGTGCAAGCGCGCGATCGACCCACAGCGCAACCAAAGACCCCAGGGTCTCGGAGCCAAAAAAAAAAGACTTGCTCGCGTCCCTGCAGAGAGGGGCGAGCGTGGCGTACTACTCTCCACTTTTGTCCTCGGGTAACGTGACAGCGTCGAGGCTGGCGTTCATTCTCGACGGTGGGCTCGTACATGATCGGTGATTAAAGACGAATAGAATGGACGAGGCGTGTCATGGCACTGTCGTCACTCATGATCGTCTGTGGGTCCACCTCGTTTGTGCGGCTGGAGAAGCGTGTCCGCAAATACAGGTGTGAACTATGGGAAGAGACACGACGCGTCGCCTGGAGCAGGCCACATCAAAGTGGTTGACGTGATTCTAGGTGCTCTCCGATCCAGTTTCAGCTTCATGTAAAGCCATCACATTCCCTGTGAAGAATGGCGGCTTAGCGGTGAGTACGTTGTGCGTGTACGCCTACGCATTGGCTCACAGACAGCGCCGATGGTGAGCACACTTGAGATAGAAAAGTCTCTTGCCTGAGACACGTTTTCCTCCTCGTCATTCAAGTTGGGAAGTCCTTCCAGTCAGAGTCGGCTGGTCCCGGCCCGAGTGGGGACCGAAGCCAACTACAGTCTCTGCCGAGCCGGTTACCCTACCCGTACGATCAGTGATAATCAGTGATCGTGATGCCTTTTCGACCTACGGGGCTGGGACATCCCAAAAATATGTCGCGCGAATACATTCTACTTTGGAATCTTCTCTGCCCGCCCCCTTGGTTTCATCGTCAGGTGTTTCGGGGAGAACCACATGGCGGCCAGAGTCATCATCCAAAGCCGTTGCTGTGTAAACATTTGGTTTGTGAGTAGTGTCTTTCAACCGTGCATGCTCACCTTGGATATGCCTGACTGTAACGTCTAGAAAGAAAGTTTGATAGAATTCAAAGGTCACGAACCGCGATCTGAAAATCCGAATCGCCAGAGAACCCCACACGATGAATCACCTGAACGATACTTGGTTCATTTCATGTGTCCACAAAATGCAGTGCGAAGTTTGTCGCCTTTCTCGACGATATCACTCTCGATTCAGAATGGGCCATTGTATTCTGTTACCAAAGTTTTCTGGTTTATGATAACATAACGTCCTTGACACAATAGAAATGAAGGGATCAGAGATTGAACACGCGTTTACTAGAGTCGACCAGTGTGTATAGCCACTCACATTCATTGCGAAACTCTGGGCGCCTCGACGTGGAAATTTCTTCTGAAATCCGCCTACTAATGTGACGATCAACGAGACGTATGAACTCACGATTAGAAGTAGATAGTTAACTCTCCATGTCAAAAATTTGTCCGATGGCGCCTTCGCTGAGTTCTTTGACATTTTCGTGGCTGAAGAGCAATATTTTGTTAACGACAAAAGAGGAAGGGTCATAGATATGGGTATCAGGGCCAACTGCACAACACCTTCTGCCGGCGGGAGATAAGAAGCACCTTGCGCTACAAAGTAGGCGTAGTTTGGATGGATCATGTATGATATCGTGGTTGCTGTGTGGTCGACAACAGAAGTCCGTTTTGTCTCAGTCGAACTTGCCCATCGATTATCATGGGCTGGAGGCGAAAAAATCGCAACTTCGGCACTCGGGCGGGAAACCCCATTACCAAGATCCGATTAACAACCCTCACCAAATAAGCCTCTCCGAATCTGATCGAACCGGACATGTTGTTGGTTCAAAGGGACAGGGCAGACGGATATAAGAAACGAAGAGACGTGTAGTCAATGATCACGCGCCGCATTATGTAATGGCTTTCGGGGTCACTCTCCATCTGGCTTTTCACAGTCCGAATCATGAAAATACGTTGTGCATGCAGCCATATTTGTTGAGCACGCGGCAACTATCAATGCTACCATCTGATGTTTTGGGTCGGAAGTTGAAATGCGTTGTGTGATATGTTTGAGGCATTCATCGTCAGGTGTCCTCAGCATAACTGGGTTCGTCTAGTTGCCAGTAGAATTGTTATATTTTGGAATTCGTTGATCATTCGGTATGTTACTCATCTATTTAGTCGTATCATCTTGTTTCTAATGCGACTCTTCTTCAGGAAGCAGTACGCCGAGATTACATGCGGCCTTGGATGGAGCGGCACTGCAAAAATGGACAAGTACATATACAGGTCATCCTCTATATCGACTTGTCCGTTCAAATCACACATGAACACAAAGTTACGTAGTCTTTGTTTCTATGCGGGGCCCGAGATTCGAAAATATCCTTCTCCTCTTGATCCGCAGGCGGAAAATGAAATTATCGTTTGTAATCCCTGCTGCCATCGACCCCGAGGCGGTCTGAAGGACAATGCTTTGTACTTTGACGCCACTTTGGGGTCGAGAACATCAGATCGCTTTGGCCGTCGCTTGTAATCCCCCAATTTGTTCATCAACTGTTTGTCTGTGTTTACACAACCCATGATTGCTTTGCTCCCATCAGTGGCCCAGCCATCCTCGCTGCGAATGTCATATTATATTTACATGTAGCCGTGGACAGAGGCTGCCCGTGGCTCCGGCAGTGCAAGATGGGCAGGTGCATACAACTCATCCTTTGCGTCAACTTGTCCGTCCGAGTCTTTGCAAAAATAATGGCGAGCCTAAGGCCACACTCAGACTTCAAAGACAACGTTGAACCTAGTAATGTTACACTTCAGCTACATTTTCCAGTGAGATAATTATGGAGCATGGCTAGTAACATGATCGTGGAACCGGCGTCCTTTCGAAACACAGAGAAGTAGGTGTTGATGTTGCTGATAAGTGTTATTTTGGGCAGATCAATATTATCACCCAGTGTTTGAAGGGACACGGGCTGCTCGTAGAAAGCCGAGTGTGGGTCCACCATAGCCTTGAACCTGATGATACACAGGGTCCCACTTGATCGTGAGGATTATTGGCTGGCCTGTCTGTAGGAATTGCATTGAAATTCTCCAGTGTGCTTTCACAAGTGGTTAGGCTCGTTGGCACCACTCTGATTGCCTCGAAAACACTGGATCATCAACTCCATCCTCGTCGTATCCAACCCCTTTGGAATGTCCGCGAAGCCGTACCGCTTCGATTTCTGATCAAGCGGCTTATCGTGTGAGTAGAAGCCAGTGTCGTGGAGTCAAATGAGGCGGCCATGCGTTATATTTTAATTGTTATAAATGACGCTCACCGCCAGGCGATCATTCGTGAGCACAGGTCCATGCAGCGACGCGACACGGCCATCGAGATGGCATGTTAAATATTTAAGAGACTCATCTCCGGATGTCCGCATCATGGATAAGATGCTCGCGCCACCCCCTGTAAACAAAGTAGCGGTAATAGGGATCTGGGTCGAGAATGTGTTGTACGGTATGTGTCGTATCGTCTGTGTCGCGTTTCCCCCACCAACGTTTGCGCATACGCAGGTGTCACGTAAGTCTGAGTAACTACAACTTGAAGCCCGGCGGTATTAATGAACTTGTTGTAGCTGCGTATTCTACGGACTATGTGTGTTCGTTCTCTTGTGTAAAGATAAGGCCGCACCTCTGCGTCGGTAGGTTGAACACTCTTACTTGACAACACATTACTGATTATGTGAGATTGGCAGGATGCTTCTGGCGATGTCCACAATCCTCTTCCTTCTCTCTACGGTGTATATTGGGGCATCTCTGCGACAACTGCTTGAGGCATTCGTGTATGCACCAGTGGATATCCCTGACTACTCCACGTCATATTGGCTCAACCTCGTTGCTACGCCACGCGTGCTCAAAGACGCTCTATATGGTCCCCTGGTATGAAACACCGTTAAGCTAGTATTACCCTCATCCTAATGGAAAGAATACAGGTGCTTGCTCAAGACGTTATACTAGTAAGCTCAAATTTGCTGCAGTGAGTTCCTCACTGACGTCTTCCTGAGATCTGGCGTCTTTATGTGGTTTTCTCATGTCGTTCGAAGGTCATCATAGTACCCGTAAGCAGCTGATTTCTAGATCATCTGTCATCCGCTGAAATTAATTTACAGATAATTTTGGCGGCCTGCCACGTGGGTTTGTAGCCCTTTCTGTGTGTTTAACACGTTCGCTAATATCTTAGCAGGGACTCTTGTCGCAGCCGCAGCCGTATCCACTCTTCCAAGTGGTGTGTTGTATAGTTCAAGTTTGACTTCTCTCATCATACCAGCATGGGTATTTGGATTCATACTCAATACATCGGTCACGACGTCAATTGTGATACGTCTATGGCGACTGGGCCGAACATTGGCGGCTCCATCGACCAATCGATTTGCGTCCCCAATATACATGGTCATCGAGTCTGGTGCCATCTCTTCGATCACCCATGTTTTTCTGCTCGCATTTTTTGCATCAAATAATCCTGCTGCATTGTTCGTTCTGGACATTGCTGCTCAATTGACCGTATGTACACACATCCATCCCTTCTCTTAGTTCCATTGAGTGAGTTCATTTATACAGGCACTGACGCCACTTTTGATCGTCGTGCAAGTTGCGGCGGGTCGAGACCGCATTTTCATGGGCGATCTCCTCTCGAGCACGTCATCTAAAGTACACAGCCCAATTACATTTCAAGCATATGTTCCTCGAGACTCAGGTGTCAGGATGGATTCAGTAATTGTACTACAGAAGACTGCCGATGTTTGATGATATCCTGTGGACAATTTCTGGTCCTAACGATTTCCACTCATGATAGCTTTCAAAGGACGACGACGATGCAGGGTTTATGTAACTTATTAAACAACTTAAAGCAAAAATAAACCCTTGACTTGTAGGTACTTGCTACTACTAGCATGGCTGGCTGTAACGTGCTTCGGATGCTTCCATAGAGCACAGAAGCTCTTGAACAGGGTGCTTGGCAAGTTATGTGCTGAGTCAAGCGTGGTGTGCGCTCTACTTTTCCTGGTAACATTACAACACTGACATTGAAGCGGGCGTTCACCTTGACGGATGCGCAAGCAGTCGCTGACGGAAAAAATTGAGTCTAGGCATCGTCCTTACTCATGAATACACCTCGAGTATTGGTGAACGATGTACTAAACTCGTCGCATCACTTTCCGATGTTAGTGTGATCCCGACTCAGCTTTATTTACACAATCCATCACACTGCCAGCGAGGGATGTCAGTTACCGTTGAGCACGTCCGCGTGTACGCCTGATGGAAAACTTGAAAGTAAAAGACTTCTTACCTCTGAGAAATCAGACGCCAGAAATATGATTGCTACCAGTCGTGATAGAAACTTTTTCCTACCCTGAACTCTATTGAGGATCCATGAACGTTCGTTATCCGATTACCTCCATGATGGGCCACCGTGAGCTTTCTATAGTCATCGTGTGTGAGAGCAAGGTTCGGGCAAGAAATGACGAACATAAATATGTACAGTACCCATACATATTGTGGCCTTCGCGTTAGGAACAACAACTCGCTCACTTGGTTGTCTTGCATGATCTGTTTTGGCACGAGGCCATTGTAAAAGTTCTCTGAAGCTCTCCAAATGTACTCACGCCACTCTTTTGTTACTTGGTCTCACTCATAGATACCGCATGGATTATGCCACTGTTCTTAGACCCGAGGTTCGAGAAGATATTGAATCCCTTTTCCAACTTACTCAGGTTGTTGACTCTTCTGGATCCGTTGGCGGAAATCGTCGTCCTGCAACTTTGTAATGCTACTGTCATCGTCCCTGAGGCTGTCCGTCCGAAGGGCAACGCTTTGCACTTCGACGCCGCACGAATATCAGGATCCCAGGTAATGGATCCCATCGACATCGACATCAAGGAATGGACGATATCTGATTTTATCAACTGTTTGTCTGTGTTTACAACAAAGCCAAACTTTGTGAGTCCGGTTTTTCAAATGGACATGAGCTGCCCGTGGAAAGCCGAGCGTGGGTCCGCCATAGCCTTGAACCTGCTGATTCACAGGAAACTTCTGGTGAGCATGATTGGTTCACTGGTCTGTAGGAATCGTACTATATAAATTTGTCAGTGGATTCGTTAGCATCACTTTGATTACCTCGAAAGCACTCGATCATCAACTACATCCTCGTCGCCTCCCACTCCTTCGCATCCATGTCCGCGAACCCGTACCGCTTCAATCTCTCTTCGAGAGGCTTATCGTGTGAGTAGAAGCCAGTGTCGTGGAGTGTCCGTGCGTTATGTCTTAAAATATTGTGTGTTGATTTTAATTATTATCAACGATACTCACTGCCAGGTGATCATTCATAAACACAGCCCCAGGAAGTGGCGCGACACGGCCATCAGGGTGGCTCCTGGTATGCTAAATATTTTAAAGACTCATCTCCCTATGTCCGTATCATTTCTCGTCAGGATAAGATGCTCGTGCTCCCCCCTGTAAACAAAGTAGCGGTGATTGGGATCTGGGTTGATAATGTATTATACGGTATGTGTCATATCGTCTTTACCGCATTTCCCCCACCAACATTCGTACACAGGTGTCAAGTAAGTTCGAGCAACTGCAACAACTTGAAATCGCCTAAGCGGTATTGATGAACTTGTAGCTGCGTATTGTATGGACTTTGTGTATTTGTTCTCCTGCGTAGAGATAAGGGCACGCCTCTGCGTCGGTACGTTGAACACTCTTACTTGAAAGCACATTACTGATTATGTGAGACTGATAGGATGCTTCTAGCGATGTCCACGATACTCTTCCTTCTCTCTACGGTGTATATTGGGGCATCTCTGCGACAACTGCTTGAGGCATTCGTCTATGCGCCAGTAAATGTGCCTAACTACTCCACGTTATATTGGCTCGACCTCGCCGCTACGCCACGCGTGCTCAAAGGCTCTTTATATGGCCCTTTGGTATGTAACACCGTTAAGCTAGTATATTACCCTCATCCTAATGGAAAGAATAAAGGTGCTTGCTCAAGACGTTATACTAGTAAGCTTAAATTCAGTGCAATGAGTTCCTGCGTGATGTCTTTTTGTCAATCAGATCTGGCGCCTATATGTGGTTTTCTTGTGCAATTGGAGGGTCATCATATTACCGGTAGGTACCCCGTTTCCGAGATCATCTATTATTCATTGACATCATTTTATAGATAATTTTAGCGGCCTGCCGCGTGGGTTCGTAGCTCTTTCTGTGTTTGATATGTTCGCTAATATCTTGTTAGGGACCGTTGTCGCAGCCGTAGCTGTATCCACTCTTCCGAGTGACGTGTTGTATGGTTCAAGATTGACTTCTTTCATCATATCGGCATGGGCATGTGGATTCGTACTCAATACATCGGTCACGACGTCAATTGTGATACGTCTATGGCGACTAGGCCGAACATTGGCGGCCCCATCGACCAATCGATTCGCGTCCCCAATATACATGGTCATCGAATCTGGCGCCATCTCCTCGATTACCAATGTTTTTGTGCTCGCATTTTTTGCATCAAATAGCCCTGCTGCATTGTTCATTCTAGACATTGCTGCTCAAGTGACTGTACGTGCCCGCATCTGTCCCTTCTCTGAGTGCCATTGAGTGAGTTCATTTCTACAGGCACTGACGCCACTCTTGATCGTTGTACAAGTTGCGGTGGGTCGAGATCGCATTTTCATTGGCGACCTCCTCTCGAGGACGGCATCTAAAGTACACAGCCCAATTACATTTCAAGCACATGTTCCTCGAGACTCAGGTGTCAAGATGGATCCACTAAGTGTACTACAGAAGCCTGGCGATGTTTGATGATTCGTTGTTTCGCGAATATTGTACAGTTTTCTGGTCCCGTTCTGTCTAGCTAATGATTTCCACCCATAATAGTTTTGTGTGATAATGGTGTACGATTTACTTAACTTAACTACAAAAAGAAACACTCGACCTGTATACTTGTGCGGAAAGTCATCAGCTACGGAACTCTAGTCAGACCTCGTTCGCGGCTACTCAAGTCTGCAGTGTGAGTCTAGCACTGCGGGATCAGTGAGCCCTCATCATTCGGATTGGGGTCAGCTACCAACATGGCCGGCTGGCTGTAACGTGTTTCAGATGCGTCCAACCAATGTATAAGAGCGACAAGACCCATAAAACACAAAAGCTGGCGTCCGTGCTAAGTCAAGCGTGGCGTACGCGCCACTTTTCTTGAGCAACATCGAAGCAGGCGTTCGTCTTGATGGATGTCACAAACGGTCAATGATGAAAAAAGACTTGGTCTAGGCGTGCCTCACTCACGATCGTCCGTGAACCCACTTCGTTTGTGCAGCTGCAGTGCGTATCCTGGAGTATCGGTGAACGATGGAGAGGGGGTACAATGTGTAAGAGGCTTTGACTCGTCACGTCACTTTCCAAAGTTAGTGTGATTCCGTTCCAATCCGGTTTCGGGTTTATTTAATCCATAACACTGCCAGCGAGGAATGTCAGTTAAAGGCTGAGACATATAGAAGTGCACCGTCGAACGCCAGAAATATAACCATCAGTTACGATAGAAGCGTTTGCCTATTCAGGTTACTTCATGTTGAGGATTCATGAATACTATCCCATTTCCATCCATCTTCGCGTGTGAAGAACAAGGTTCGGTTAAGAAATGACGAACCATAGATATGTACCCACGTCATGGTCAATCGCACACTGGCAATACCTTCGCGTTAGGTCATGGATGAGTCGGCCGGCGAAGAAAAGCATCATCCTGCCAACGACTCACATATAGTTCGGGACCATGAAACCTCATCCAGATGGCAATGATAACCAGATAAGAGGTGGAAATCGTGGGAGTGCGTCAACAAGCTTGATCAGACAACGATATTGAATGGCTAGAGTATAGTCGAGATCATTCAACAACAAAGCAGGCGCACGTACGGTGGGCGTTGAGTCAAAGCAACCAAGCCAGCGTTACGGGAGGAGTGGCAATTTGTAGCCCCGGTGTTTCTTTGCCTGCTATCCGGGCCCACCAACTCCCTACCCCCCAAGAGAAGGAACAGGTATAGTTGCTACCCGCGTATATTCCATGGGTCCACCATTAGCCACTTTCCTGTGCGCAACTAACGGCACAAATATGGCTTGCACCCATGTACAGCATGTTCTCACGATTCGGAGAGCAGACGAATGTGACTCGGGTCAACATTGATACATATGGACCGGGGATGGAGTGGAGAGTCAATCTTCGGCTGAACTCCAAGAATCGCCAAAAAGAAGGTCGAATCACGTACTGCCCTGTGGTCGGCGGAAATACATCTCGTCCGCAGTAGTATCCATGGTTGTTGTCAGTCTAAGCAAAATTCGCCGACGTGTCCTCCGTGTCTCTTTGTTTCTTGTATCCTCGAGAAAACAAAGCGTCCGGTTTGATTAGAGTCAGGGAGACTTATTTAGTGAAGACTGAACCAGATTTTACATATTGGTGGTGCCTACGTCCATCGGACCGGAGTAGCGATTTTGAAAAGGCTGTACATCACATCAGGCTTCGTATCCCAAGCATTTGGAGAGCATCAAAATTTATCTTTAGCGTGCAAAGCAATACGAGCAAGATAGCACACGGGCAGATCCTGCGCCACAATATCGTGGTCGAAGTTGTGGTCGGCGAAAAGGATTTGTCCGAATCCTGTCTCATGCTCTAGCATGCGCTGTGCATTGTTACTTGGTCGTACACCAATGATGCAAGATAGGCTTACATAGCTGCGCTGTGTGACGACGGAGGCTCAAGGTCGTGTCAGTTCCTGCTGCGGTCTCCTCGGTGAATAAATGGTACGTCTATGCCATTGGTAAGTGGAGTCTGTGGTCATCTTACGACCGCGATATTTCCGTGGGACATGTCCGCTTTACATTCTCTGGAAATTGCTGATGGTTGTCCCTCCCAGGAGGCAATTGCTTCACACAAAACGCGACCTCGTTGTCGAGAACATCGCTCGTGATGGAACGGAGTTTTGTAGATCGGGTGAGTCCCCGGGTGAGTCCCATCGTTGCCACCAACTTGTTTGTCCATATTGTGACCTAACCCCGCTTTCAGTCATGACCGTCCAGGACCGTCCCTCGTCCCTCCGCACTTCAAGGAGCACAGGCCAGAATTCCCTCCTTGTGTAATGACAATCCCATTCTTCCAGAAAACAACGGAGCTATCGACCGGTCATGTACCTCAAGCACTGAATCATGGAATACATCGTTCCAGAAAATTTATTTGTTCAAAGGTCTGACCATGACTGGGGAGCTGGCTTCATCTCGAAATCTCGAAACACGGATCAGATGAGTATGTGTTGATGAGGCTAACACTCGGTCTGTCCAGGAGTTATTTTCGGCAGATCAATGTTTGCACCGCCTGATGCTCTCCCACGAGCACAGGAAACAAGCACAACACAGCCGTCAGGATAATTCCGAGCATGTTAAATAGACGCATCCACGATATCCCAGCATCCTGGACAAGATGGCCACGCTTCCTCCCATAAACAAAATAGCACTGATTGGGATCTGGGTTGAGAGCGTGTTGTACGGTACGTTCCGCATGATCTTTGCTGAATTTAGCTCACTGACGTTTTCTTGCGCGCAGGGGTGAAGTGAGTCCGAGGAACTGGCACAAGTCGCCTAGATGGTATTGATGAACTTGCAGTTGCGTCTTGTATGGGCTGAGTGTATTTGTTCTCTTGCGTAGAGATAAGACCGCACCTCTGCGTCGGTAGGTTGATGTTTTCCTAATTGAAAACACCTTACTGATCATGCACGATTGGTAGGATGCTTCTGGCAATGTCCTCGATACTCTTTCTTCTCACCACAGTGTATGTTGGGACATCTTTGCGACAGCTGCTTGAGGCATTCGTCTATGCGCCAGCGAATGTCCCCCACTACTCCACGTTATATTGGCTCAATCTCGCCGCTACGCCACGTGTGCTTAAGGGTGTCGTGTATGGCACTCTGGTATGTAACATTGTCAAGCTGGTATGCTATGGCTATGCTAATGGGAATGATAAAGGTGCTTGCTCAAGACGTTATCCTA
>JBBPJL010000255.1:0-22178 GCA_038088675.1 Xanthoconium separans | reverse complement strand
ACCGCGTGTTTTCAACGAGGGTCAATATGGTATACTCCCGACCCCGATCGAGCTGATTTCCAATGCAGTCGAACGATGTCGACGACCCTCGTCGGTGCACGATCACATTGGCGTTGGTGTTGTTCTCGTGCTCAGTCGCAACAAGCGTACATGGTGAATAACGAAACGCTGAACAAGTTGAAGCGTTTGCACGGGCAAGTCTTGGCACGACGCGTGCGTCGATAGTACGGCACATGTGACACGTTGAGTTTCGGTTCGGTTCCGCGTCGTGTGGTTCTCCCGACTCTTCTCTCTCTCTCTCTCTCTCTCTCTAAGTATTATTACTGTCATTATTGTTATACGAAGTAATAATGTCGTGGTTCGGCGTGGACGACACGCGGAAAGCGTACGGAGTTGTCGGGAGGTTCTTTCCTCCACCACCCCATTATTGTGATCGGTTGGTTGAATTCATGCCTCTTCACTGTACAAGGGGGAACGATGTAAACGAACCACTGGCAGATACTTGTGATAGCTACAGACTTGAACGTACACTTTGACACATAAGAAAAAACAGGTTTACATACACGCATCCACCACATCTATTCTAAGGGGTCGTCGCGTCTCGATAAAAAAATATCCAGCCCGCGTATCGTATACACACAATACACGGTCCACGTCCACATTCCACATCCACGACGAGATCGACATGGCAAGCAGGAGACGTCGACCGAATTAACAATAATAAACAAGGGCGAGCACGAGAGGGCCCAGAGTCTACGGCCGACGCACATGCCATGGGACCCACACCTCGCACCCGCCCAGAGCGTCTTCCAGACCCACCGCCGCGCTCGCACTCATCATCTTGGCCGACCGTCGCCCGCCCGTGAGCCACCCAAAGCATCCAGAGGGCGCCACGTCGACAGGCTGTAACGACCGCGTCTGAATCGTCCGTTGAAGCTTGGCTACGGCGATCCGCCGCGCTTCGGGGCTCTCGGCGGGCGGCAGCGCACGCACGATGGCTTGCAGTTTGCGAGCGTCAACGTAGGCGTGGTGAGAGCGGTCTTGGTGGCGCCGGTAAGTATCGATGTCCTTGTCCTGGTTTATGTCGATGTTGTCGAGAGCATGCCACCACTCGCGCGCGCGCTCGTCCGACAGTGCATCCCTGACGACGACCAACAACGGCCGCGTGTCCCCTCCGTACGACTTGTAAAAGGCCGCGGCATGCTCCCGAGATGCATTCGCGTCGCTGTGAACCGAGGCACAAAACACCAAGAGATCTGCTCCGCGCGACGAAATTTGTTTCTTGAAGCGGACGCCAGCGCAGAGGTGTTGCTTGTGAATACGATAGACGAGGAGGGGGCTGCCGCCGACGTCCATGAGGCGACCACCTTCAAAGGGCGAAGTGTCCTTGATGGACCCGATCAGATCGAGAGAATGCTCGGGGAGGTCGTAGAACGCAACAATGGGCGTCGGCTGGATGCTGTTGTGCCGTGGAGGCTTAAACATGGCACGCACGTCGGCAAGGGCGGTCGAGACCCAACCATCCTGTTCGGCTCCCCATCTATCACGCGCACATGTACTGGCGATCAGGGAGAGGACGGCCTGTCTAGACGCGTGACAACGTTGTTTGAGAATGGGAGAATTGACCTTGTCCGCGTTGAGCGTGGTGACGCACGCATGTCCATCAAAGTGCATCTTGAGCATCGCAAACTCTGTTTCGTTGGGACTCCACCAATCTTCCATCTTTTCCTCATAATTCTCTAACCCCGTCACGACGGCCACAATGGGGACCTTCTTTCGACAGATCGCCGAGTAAAAGAGGTTATAGTTATTGAGTAAAGTCTTGCGAAGACGAGAGGCTCTGACGCAATACATCAAGAGGTGGATGCCGTTGGCCCTGGTTAGATCATGCAGGAGCTGTTTCAGGTGCTCTTCTGCAATGTCCGCAGGGACTGTTCCGTAAGCGCCTTCATCGAGACCTGCTGTGTCCCAGATTGCGTAGGGTGTGTCGTCGACTTGTAATTCATACTTTTTGTGACGAAACGTGCATCCCTTGGCACCACCTGACGTGACGGCGATTGATCGACCAGCAATCAGATTAATCAGAGAGCTCTTTCCAACACCGCTCTCTCCGAAAACGACAATATTCTTTGCGGGAAAGGTTCCAGCGGGTTTCTGTGACGAGAGCGTGAGGACGACCCTCAACAATGAAGAACAAGGACACACGTACGATCTTGGAGACACGCCTGTGTTGTGCCATGCGCTGGGTGCGAGACGGTGCAATGAGCCAGGGCCGACAAGTAAGCTTCAGTCTGAGCATAACCAGGGGAACCCTTCCTTTTTATGTCGCGTCCCTATGCCGTTGTGTGTGTGTGACCCACGAAACCCCGACGGCGCTCATCATGGGTGTGACTGTTATTCGGGACCTCGGAAGGGGGTAAACGAGAAGCGTCAGGTCGGTCACTTTTTTTTTCTCACTTTTTTGTTTCTCCTTTCCTCCGACTCCTGTGTGTGTCGTTATTTCAAAAGGGAAAGACTATCGACGCGAGGGACCCTGGACCTTTTTTTTTTTTCAATTCCCCGGTCAGTCACGGAACGCGCCGTGCGCGTGATGAATGCGAGAATCGAGCAAGGCGAGATGAAAACGGACGGACCGACTTGCACAATGCGTCGTCCTGCAGGCTCCACACATTGGGTGATGGATTCGCCCAACTTGTTGGGTTGGTCCACGTTGCAGGCTTGGCGAACCGTAGCTGACAGAGACCCAAAAAAAAAATACAAAGCTAGTCAACTTGAAAGGTTCGTGTGAAATCATGATCAATGATGGGCCTCAGCTCCACCGAGTAACGGCAGCAAGGTCGTTTCTAGCGTTTCATAATCCAAGCGCTGGCCCGAACAAGGTCCAACTGGCCAAGGTTTAAACTCTCAGGTTTCTTCTTCCCCCAGGCTTTACGTCTCGAGAAGTCGCGAATTCCGAAGGTTCTCTCCGGACATGAATCAAGTCGACGCTGATGGTTTCAAGCGATTTATTGGGCTTGTCTGGCCCCGGTGGCGACGAAGATCAATGTGGCTCGAAAGAGGCGAAGATCATCATCGCATCAGTCAAGATTCAACTTGTCATACGTGACACCCGCTCGTCGGTCGATGTGTGAGTACTTGGATTTGCATTGGACTCTCCTACTTTACATATGTACACTGGCGTTGCCGATATAGCCACGCAAATAGCAAGGAAATACAATATATAGATAAAACGAATCAGCGCCAGGCGAACCCGTTATAGTTGTCATTTTGGTCCAAACTTCGAGCCACGAAGGGCGCAAGACGTCAAGTGGATGCGAACCCTCTTTTTTTTACCTTCGTCATCTGGGGGGCGACAGCTCATAAGAAGCCGTGCACGAAAACGGGACCATTTGACAGCACTGACGTCGTTTGTAGAGCGGTCGTTGGTCATGCGAACATGCTAAAGCTGCCTGCCACGAACACCCTGAGGTGCTTCAAGTCTCAAGACCTCTGATGTGGTTTCATTCCCGCTGACATCGCCATAGTAAGAGCCCGGTCGACTGAGTTGCAGGTGCTCCCTTGTCCGCGCAGAAACTGATGATGCGAACGACGGAGAAACCCACTCGACCCGCTCTTGCCGTGGAGAGGGCTGTGGGGACACGCGTTGTGTGAGAGGAAAGGTTGATGGATGCATTGCACCGCGTGAGGGACTGGCAGGCGTCGAGCCTGGCGGCACGTCGACCTGCGACAAAAACATTCGCTGCATGGTGTCCCGTGGCGATGCTGCCCGTGAGGGGATGACGTCGGGATGTGGTGACGGGTGGTGTGAGGTAGCAACGAGGCTGAAGCCCGTCCGTGCTGCAACCTCCTTCTCGTGGCTCCGGACAGTGGCCGATAAATCAGCCCTCAAATGTTGAGATGATGGTCTGCGACTCTGGTGGCGACTGCCTAAGCGACTCGGCACAGCCAAGAATGCTCGGCTATCAGCAGCCACAGCTGGGGATCCAGTGGTGATTGCTGAAAGCGCTGCATCGACCTCTTTAAGAAACGTTGCAACCTCTTGGTCACCCAAGCTGGCTGTGTCAAGGCAGATCTGAGCCTCATCAAATTCCAGAGGCTCCCTACGGATGCTTGGGGCGTAAGTGCTCGGGGCTAATCCTTGTCTGCTTGCAGGTCGCTGTGAGGACGGGCATCTCAGGTCACCGCTTTTCTTGCGCGGCGGGGAGACGGTGGGAGCGATGGAATACATCGATGGATTAGGTTCGAATTTCTCAGATTCATGGGTCCTTGGCAAGTCGAGCGAGGCGTTGCGCAGCTTGACTGGCACGTGGACGGGTGGGACCGAGCCGTTCCTGTATTTCTTGACTTGACCTCTTGGACCAACGCAACTCGTGTCGATCGTCGGGCGCTCTTTCCTTTGTTTGGGAGACCCAGGGGCAGATGATAGCGCGTCTTTAGAAGCCTCTGAAATCGCCGACTGAGCTGGAGTGGTTGCTGCCGTGCTTGGTGATTCCACCATTGATGTCCGTGAGAAAGGTGACAACCCTGAGCAACTGGTGCTGGTAGTGGACGTTCTGGGCTGTGGACTTGGCAATACAGCCGATCGCGAAATAGGAGATGCTTCATCAACCCAACCCGGAGATATTGAGAGAGCCGACGTAACGCCCGTGGGCTGAGTAGCCGACCCCGTGTCTACATGAACACTAGGCCGCCTGACGGTAACCTCCGAGTCACATGAGGAAGGGGCCAGTGGCGAGTTGCCGCGCGAAGACTTCGCAAGGGTAATGCTGATCTGTGGGATAGTGCCAAGTTCAACGTACTCCGTAAGTGTGGGGAGAGTAGTGGGTCCGGTCGTGTGCAGCGGAACAGATGTCCACGCCTCAGATTCCTCGGCAGCAATATCTTCAGGAGGTTCACAGATGATTGGGGTGAAGTTTCCGATTTCCGCGGAACCTTGAGGCGGGAGTCCAGACAAATAGTCTTCATCACCAAGGGACGAGAGTGCCGTCATCGTGCCGTCAGGCAGAATACCTGGGGAAGGGACGTAATACTTGGGATACACGCCAGCATCCCCAGACGTTTGCAGCTCAGCGTGGATTCGATCAACCCCAGATTTTGGGGAGGAAGCGAAGTTGCGTTGAGGTAATTGGGCTGTTGTCTGTAGATACTGCGAGGTACGGCGGACAGGAGACGGAAACGGAGGGACTTTAGGCGGACGATATATAGGGGAAGCTGAGGGTGGGGAAGCAGGAGGGGTGGGGGCGTTCGGACGCGGAGGTAGTGACGTCGGTGCTTCTGATTCGGATTCTGCCAAGGACAGCTTTTCCGGGACAGCCTCGGCGTAAGGAGGACACGATCCCTCTTTGCAGGAGACACTGTCACCCGTGGACAATCGCTTGAGAGCGTCATCCGTGACGGACGTGTTAGCGATCAAGAACACGACGCTTCCCATTGCAGCGCCGTTTGCGTCTGTTTTCGTGGAATCGTACAATGGAAGTCGAATAACTAGTGACGTAAAAAGTCAGGACGGACATAAATAACTGAAATGAAACTTGCCTCCGTTGCTGCTTCTCGTGTCCAACAGTTCACTGACGCACTGTAGACGCGTCGTGCGAATGGTTTTGTATCTCCCAGTGCAGCACAAGAATTTTCTCTTCTTCGCCAGGACGTGTATTTCGCACAGCGAAACAGAGTTGGCAATACTGGGAGAATTGAGCGTCGAGCACGGTGACAAACAAAGGAGTGAGCCTCACAAAGAGAAGGGTTCACGCCATGTGTGGACGCCAGCGTCCAAAGTACTCTCGAGAGATTCTTGTATGATCCCGTCAAGGGTTATCCGTACGCGGAGCTCTTGGTACTTTGAGACCTCGGTAGCTCGAAGGTCTAAGCCGGGATCATGATCATCAAGAGGAGGAGTATGGGACGGAACGTACGCAAAAACTCCAGGGCAGAGTTGATGGTGCTGGACATTGTTTGAGAGCTGGGAACTAATCGATGGCGATGGTCCTCATATACCGGCTTGCGGTCGCAAGCGAGAGGGGCTATGGGCAAGATGTATGAGGGGCGACTTTTATGGGCAAGTCTGTACAGACGAGAATATCAAATCTGACACAGGATGGCGTGTCGACCGCGTGGTAAGATTCCAAGAGAGCAGTCGGAGGCTGCGTAGATTGGATGGGATGGGAGAGGAACACGGCGCTCCAGGAAAGGTGTATATACCGATGCGGAACTGAGTGGGTCATTGAAAAACGTCTCTGGGAGGACGTATAGGGACGTACCAGAGGGAAAGGCGAACAAACAAAGCGTCCGTCACAGAAGAAGAAGGAGGAGGAATGAAATTAAATGATGAGACTAAAAGAGGCGAGTGCATGACAAGTTGGCAGCGGAAGTGTGATTGCACGATCAGGAGAAGGCGTATGGACCATCGAGGTCCAGTGGACCTGGGACGGACTCGAGAGACCGGTAGACTAATAATGGAGGACACGTTGTGGAATCAGTAAGATCTGCGATGCCGGCAAGACTTGTAGAGAGCCTGAGTGTGGATGAAGCGAGTAGAGTTGAGACATGTGCGGGTCGCTGAGTTGAATAAGACCCTGCAGCGTGGCTCTCGGAATGGTTGTGTTGGACCTCGTTCCATTCTCATGAAGCAGATGACAGCGACAGCACCCTTGATCGCAAAAGTAGGTCGTCTTCTAAATGGTCGACTACAATGTCAAATTGGGGTTTGTGAGTGAACACAGGATGTCACGTTTGGTACGAGGATGACTCGGCGAAGTAAGATAAAAGCACCTCGGATATGCATTCCTACATACCTGATTGGACAACCGTGAGGAAATGACGCAGGAACGGAGTGGAGCAGAAACCACACAGAACCGTTTAGCGGGTCCGCAATGGAACAGCAATTTGACCTGTATTTCAATCAGTTCTTACCACTACTCTACACCGGTTCCGAGTTGAATATCAGACCGTTGTTGTCGTCGTCGTCGTCGTCGTCGTCGTAGTTATTTACGGTGACCAATGATATTTCCGCGTCGGGTGTGCTAGCAAAGTGTAGTTCGTTCCCACACTAGTCCCGGTCACCGTGGCCCCCCTTCCGGCCGCTCTTTCTTTCCTTCCCCCATCACCCTCACCCCCCCCCTCCCACCGGTCTCGGTCATGGCCTCTCCCTTGGCCACCGCCGTCACACAGGCGACGACGACGGGCGATCTCACAGACCTGCTCGCTAGCTCTTCGGCTGCCGTCCAGGTGCACCCAAACGACGACGCCATCCTTGCCGTGCTCAGCGCTCGCTTCCGTGCTGACCTGCCCTATGCAAGAATTGGCTCGTCCGCCCTCGTCGTCGTAAACCCGTTCAAGGCCCTTGCCATCGTCAATGATGCAAGTGCTAAAGAGTACGAGGAACGCTGCTACAAGGACACAAAACTCGGCTTGGCAGATTCCAGACGGCCCCCCCAGCCTCATGTATATGAGCTCGCCGCAAAGATTTACCTTCTCATGAGAAGGAGACTCGAATCTCAGGCCGTCATT
Source organism: Xanthoconium separans (assembly GCA_038088675.1). NCBI lineage: Eukaryota > Fungi > Basidiomycota > Agaricomycetes > Boletales > Boletaceae > Xanthoconium > Xanthoconium separans. The sequence continues at coordinate 14,672 of JBBPJL010000255.1, read as the reverse complement.
GCTCGGTAGGCTCCACATCATTTCTCTCTCCGCCCAATTTGACAAACCTTCTCTAGTGGTATCTCGGGCTCTGGAAAGACGGCCACCACACGTCTTCTCATAGATCAAATCCTTCGCCTCTCCGCTCACTCCAAACGTGAAGCCAAGATCGTTGAGCAGATCAAGGCCCTCTCCGTCCTCCTCGACTCCTTCGGCAACGCAAAGACTCCCACGAACCCTAACGCCTCACGACACACACGCTATACTGAACTCCACTTCAACGATCGTGGTCGCATCAGCGCAGCTAAGGTTCTCGCCTTTGGTCTAGACAAGTCCCGTCTCATACGTCTCACTCATGAAGAGCGCTCCTACCACGTATTCTACCAGCTCCTCGCTGGTGCAACTCCCGTAGAGAGAGATTCCCTCGGCCTCGAGGGCCCTTCCGATTATGCCCTCCTCGCTTCATCCGGTTGTTACCGTTTGCCGGCTGGCCCTTTTAGTGATGACGGTATTGCTATGGATGACCTCCGCGACGCCTTCAAATCACTCGGCTTCAAGTCGAAGCACCTATCCTCTATCCTCAATGTCCTCGCTGCCATTCTGTTCCTCGGTAACATCGAGTTTGGAGAGGCGGATGCCCAGGACGTTTCAGCCTATGTCATCAATTTGCCCGTCCTACAGCAGGCCGCAAAGTTACTCGGTGTCTCTGCAGAGGACTTGGCCGAAACATTGACTTGCAAGACGACCTACGTTCGCAGGGAACTCTTCACGGAGTTGCTAAGTGCCAAGCAAAGCGCACTGCAGAGAGACCAGCTTGTCCAAGATCTTTACGCCATTCTCTTCGCATTTGTCGTCGAGACAGCCAATTACAAGCTTGCTCCCCTCTCCCAGACACCCTCGTGTTCTGCCACGCAGATTGCACTTCTTGACCAGCCAGGTTTCCAAACTCGCGGTGCACCGGCTACTGGAACAGCTTCACCTCTTATCACCGCTCATCTAAGCGGCTTCAATGAATTCTGTTTCAACTTCACCGATGAAATGGTGGAATCACATGTGCTTCGCAGCATCTTCAACGACAACTCGGGATTTAATGGCCGAATGGCTGCTGATGGTATATCGTTACCAGCCGTCGTAGCGATGGACAATTCAGCCTGTTATGAGCTTCTTCGCGGAACATCCGTGAGCGAACGTGGCACCCCCAGGAAACCTGGTGGTCTTCTAGGCGTGTTTGACAAGGCTGCCACGTCATTCAAAGCCGGCCGGGGCGATGCTCAACGTGACTACGAGCTGTTGCAGGACATGACGTCAAAGTTTGCCGTTCATTCCTCATTCGTCTCCCCTACTCCCGAAGAGAAACGATCATTCGGCATCAATCACTATGCGGGCTCTTGTTCATACGACATCTCCAGCTTCGTCGAGAAAGATGCGGATCTCCTGGATCCTTCCTTCGTCACCCTCTTGCGTGGCTCCTCAGATTCTCTCGTTGCCAAACTCATGTCTGGCCCAAGCTTATCTACAGAGAAACACCAAAGTGATGCAGACACGATCGTCCAGGCACAGGTCTCATCTCGTCCTCTCCGCAGTGTCACATCCATGTCTGGCACGCCACCAGACAACTCCCGTCTTAACCCCAGTAAAATATATCCCGTCACCACGCAGTTGAACCAAGCGTTGTCCGACGTCTTATTCAACCTCGAGGATACTCGACTCTGGACGTTGAATTGCATCCGTCCTAATGATAACGGGTTCTCCAACTCCCTCGACAAGCGACGTGTTAAAGGACAAATCTGCGCCCTGAACCTTCCAGACACAATCACCCGGAGGTCTGTCGAATTCGTTGCAGAGTTTGGCCAAACGGAGTTCTGCGAGAGGTATCGGCCAACCATGCGTGGTTCCGATGCAGAGCGCATTCGACAGTGCGTTCAATCGAACGGGTGGATCGAAGGTGTGGACTTCGCGCTGGGTCACCAAAAAATATGGCTGTCATATTCTGCATGGAAGACCGTGGAAGATGTCCTGCGCTCTGTGGAAAGAGAACAAAAGAAGGTCACTCGTGAAGAATCGGAGGAAGATGAAAGCATTTTGCAGGACGAATACCCTCAAACGCCTCCCGAGGACAGACAGCACAGATTTTTTGACGAAAGAGCAATCACCCCGTATCAAGACCCGCCCCGAACGCCCAGTGTTTATGAAACTTATGGGTCTGCTCAAGTTGCTTCCCCTAGTTACCCTTACCCTGAAGACGCCGCATGGGATAAGAAGACGGAGGGTTACGATCCTCTACCTCCTTTACTTCCCAAGGGCGATCTCACCGGTGTCAATGCTACGGAGACCTTTGAAGAGGATCGCCCTACCACTCGGGTTCGGCGATACTGGCTCTACATTGTCCGGTTGATCACTGGTCTAATACCCGACTTCGTTTTGTCACTTGTTGGCCGCATGAAAGAGCCTCACGTCCGTCTAGCATGGCGAGAGAAGGTGACCATATTCGTCCTCATCATCTTGGCGAATTGCGTTGTCCTGTTCTACATCATCGCTTTCGGGATGATCCTCTGCCCGGATTTCAACTATGCATGGAATTTCGAGGAAGTCGCGCAGCATGATACGACGACTGACTTTTGGGTATCTATTCATGGCCAAGTCTACGATGTCACGCAATTTGTCAAGGGGGATCACAGCGATATCACCGGGAATCCGAGCAATAACGCGGCTACACTTTCGGCGCTAGCGGGCTCCGACTTGTCATACTATTTCCCACCACCCCTATACCAAGCGTGTGCTGGCCTCGTCAGTGACCCGATGATGCACATTGACATCAAGAACACAACGGAATTCGTGTATCCGCAGGCTTCGCATGCCTCTGACAAAACCGCGTCTATTCGTCAGACAGCTCTTGCCAACACAAACTGGTACACGCAGACATATATACCTGCCATTAATAAATTCCACAAGGGTGCGTTGGTTTGGGAGCCTAGCGATATCTATGGCCAAGCAAACGACACGAACATTCAACGGTGGGTAGCCCAGTTTGCCGAACTCGCAGTTGTTATCTTACCGTTCTTGCGTAGGATCTGGGCCATCTACAATAACAACGTCTACGACTTGACCGACTATGTGTATACGCTAACGACCACCGAGCTCAATGTCGCGAAATATAACTTCCTACCATCCAACCTTGTCTCTGTATTTCAACAGCAGGCTGGCACAGATGTCACTTCGTCGCTCAACAAGGTGCTAAATTCCATGGACAAACAGAACAGAACTGCCACCATGGATTGCTTGAACAACGCTTTCTATTGGGGCCAGATGGATTTCAGGTACACTCCTAAGTGCCAGGTTCAGAATTACATGCTTTTGGCGTTCTCCGGCCTTATCATGGCGTCCATAGGACTCAAATGTAAGTGGCGGTGCAGCACCAAACAGTACATGTAACCTGACATTTCGACAAGTTTTATCCGCATTGCAACTTGGGACAAAGCGTTTCCCCGAACGTCTGGACAAATTCGTGCTCTGCCAAGTCCCTTGTTACACTGAGGGCGAGGACTCTCTGCGGAGTACCATTGACTCGCTCGCTGGATTGGACTACGATGATAAACGGAAGCTGATCTTCATCATCTGTGATGGCAACATCATTGGTAGTGGTAACGATCGTCCCACACCTGACATTGTGCTGGACATCTTTGGCGTGGCTCCCTCGGCAAGGAGTGTGGAGCCTTTCATGTTCAAGTCCGTCGGGGAGGGTTCTCAAAAGCTCAACTATGGGAAGGTCTACTCTGGCTTGTACGAATTTGAAGGTCATGTCGTCCCGTAAGTTTGATTCACACTTGACTTGGCCAGTACTTGATGGTGTTTCCTTCAAGGTATGTGGTCGTCGTCAAGGTCGGCAAACCGACAGAGCGCTCCAAGCCTGGTAACAGAGGGAAGCGTGACAGTCAAGTTCTGCTCATGCAATACCTCAACCGTGTGCACTTCAATGCGCCTATGGCACCACTTGAACTGGAGATATACCACCACATGCGCAATGTCATTGGTATCGAACCCACGTTCTATGAATATATCTTCACTGTCGATGCCGATACGGTGATTGCCACTCCAACTAGGGTGGACAACTGCTGATGTGCACGTGTGACAGGTTGTCACGCCTCAGTCATTGAATAGGCTCGTCGCTGCTTCAATGGACGATACCAATATCATTGGTATTTGTGGTGAAACGAGGCTGCAGAACGAGGATAAATCTTGGTGGACCATGATCCAGGTGGGAAGCTGTTTTTTTTTCGTCTCGTCCTTCCATTGACACGTTCTAGGTTTACGAGTACTATATTTCCCATCATCTCGCCAAGGCTTTCGAGAGTCTGTTTGGATCGGTGACCTGTCTACCGGGATGTTTTTCGCTCTATCGTATTCGTACTGCCGACAAGGGCCGCCCGATCTTCATCTCTAACCGTATCATCGACGAGTACGCCGAGCCTAATGTCGACACGCTTCACAAGAAGAACTTGTTTTCACTTGGGGAAGATCGGTTCTTGACGACGCTTCTTATGAAGCACTTCCCTACATTCAAGACCAAATTCCAACCTGATGCACTTGCTCGGACCGTCGCACCGGTCTCGTGGCGTGTATTGTTCTCTCAGCGTCGTCGTTGGATCAACTCGACTATCCATAACCTGTGCGAGCTTGCCGTCTTGGCCGATCTCTGTGGCATTTGCTGTTTCTCGATGCGGTTCTTTGTTTTCATTGATCTCATCAGTACACTGGTATGTATCGTTTGCTGTGTTTTCGACATCTGATCATCCTTCTCTCATTCATAGATCTTGCCTGCCACTGTCGTTTACGTGAGTTGTTAGATATAATTGGTCGTCGTGTCCTGACTTGGAAATGCAGTTGGTTTGGCTGATCGTGGAAGTCTCGAGTGGGCAATCGGCGATACCAATCATTTCCATCGCCTTGATTGCTTCAGTCTATGGTTTGCAGGTACGTTGCCTTGGGTGTTGGTTGGGATTGCTAACGATTCGCGATATCGTAGGCTCTCATCTTTATCGTCAAGCGGGAATTCATGCTTGTGGGTTGGATGATTGTATACATCATTTCGTGCGACATGATTTCTCGAACCCCGTTTCGGCTCTGACGTTCGCATTTTAGGTACCCGATTTACAGTTTCTTCTTACCTCTCTACTCCTTCTGGCGTATGGACGAGTTCAGTTGGGGAAACACCCGTGTCGTCCTCGACGACGGGAAGCACAAGAAGGTTTTCACTGACGGTAATGAAATGAAGTTCAACGAGTCCATGATCCCATACAAAAAATGGAATGGTCGGTTGCCTTTGTTGACTCTTGGTTGGCGGTTTTCTGATTATGTGGTTCAGAGTACGAAGCCGAGGTGTATGGGGATGGGGTGTCAAGCCACTCGCACAGCGGTGAGCAGAACCCCAAGAACGTTGCCGCGCCTGTGCCCCGTCGCCCGAATTCGCAACGCCCTTCTGTGTACGAGTACCAATCCGAAGCAGGGGACTTTTACCGCGATACCAATGCCGTGCAAGATCCTCTTCGGGTTCCTCCGTCTCGCCCAAGTTCTCGTGCCATGTCTGAGTACAACAGGGTTAACCAGAGGCACTCGACCTTTCCATCGCAGGAACGCCTGACGACGGGCACACCGGTCAACCAATTTGCGACGTTGCCTCAGCCGCGCATGTCAGCAATGATGAACCGTTCCATGTCCCCCGCGCACAACCATATTCGTCCGATGTCGACTTTCTCCTTGGCGACGACCGTGTTTGCTGGACCGAGCAACAACCCGAATCCGTCGGACGACGACTTGTACGAAGCGCTGAGGACGTATCTGAGCACCCAGGACTTGATGACCGTGACCAAGAAGTACGTATTCTCCTCTGGTCGTTTGCTCATCGCTGACGACTGCGGTAGAACTGCTCGCGATGCGATCGCTGCTCGATTCCCGAGAGCGGATCTGACGGCTCGCAAGGACTTTTTGAACGAGTCTATCGACAATATTCTCTCACATTCCTAGACATTTTTGCACTGATTCATTTGTGGACACTCACTGTACTCTGAGACATTTGCCAATGCTTTGGCCGGACATTTAGGTATATATCTCTGACGTTCTGCTATGTTACTCGTTGACTCGGACCTTGATCCATCGTGGATCACTTACTTAGCTACCTTGCCCTATTACTTGTACCATCCGCCGTATCTGGTACATACTCTCATGGACCGTATACTTGGGACATTGAATTATTATACGGATGGGTGGTCTTTCGACGTCCGAGCGAGTAAAGTAGAATAAATTATGCACATGAGACCGGACATCAAGTCAGTCGAATGACAAAGACCATCATCATGAATGCAATCAGTACGACGATGACGCTCAAGATGACCAAACACGTCGTGCTCCCGCTCTTTCCCCTAAAATCCCTCAACCGAATCCGCTCGCGCTTCATCCACTCGAAATTGCCCTCGACCTTTGTCTGCATCGCCTCGACGATGCTCTTGTCTTTTTCGAGGGACTCGGAAAAGTGGGTGGCATTGCGGCGGAGCTGGGTTGCCATGAGGGCGAGCTGTTCCGAGAGCTGGTCTTGGAGGGCGCGCGAGTTTTGGAGGATGGTTGGGGTGGCGGTGATAGATGAGGACGAGGGTGCCGCGGGGGTGGGTTTTGAGGGTGGGTTGGAGGGGGTGTGTGATTCCGGTGAGGTGTGTGGTGTCGCTGGCAAGAGGTCTTGGAGATCGGGTACGGTGCCTTCGCCCGGGATGAGCCCGAGGATCGGTTCGGTAGGCGAGCTGGCGGTGTCTGGGGACTTGGGCTGGGTGGAGGACTTGTATTTGGGTGGTGGTGGACGGATCGAAGGGAGGATGGGTTTTGGTCGTCGGACCGGAGGTGTGAGTTGCTGTACGTACGACAGTTGTCAAACGACCCTTTTCACGTTGGTGTTTGAAAAAAAAATGGCGTACTTGGTTCACTTGGAGCATGTAATCTTCGAGGCGTTTGAGCGTCGTTTTATAGTGCAGGTAACGTCGCTCTTGCGCGCTGGGGTCGCTGCGTTACGGGGTTGGGCGGTTGGACGGTGGCGGGAGTACGCACGGGGTAGGTTCGACATGGTCGGCCTCGACGTTCTTGAGCAAGAGTTGGGCGTGGCGGAGTTGCTAGGAGTGGTTGAGTTTGGACACACGTGTCGGTACTTTGGTGGACTCGCCTGGAGCGTTGCCTGGGCTTTCAGCCAGGTTTCTCGCTTTGGTGGGTCAGTCTTTGACCAGTCGTCCTCTTGTATGGACTGTTCGAGGCGTTTGACGAGTCTTGGAAGGTTAATCTTGTCATGAAGGATCCGCTCGTCCGTTCGCATGGTCAGGGTGAAGAGACCAGGCGCCTGTGTTGGCTCGGAGAACAAGGTTGAGTAATGGGAACTAGCTTCCTTTTCCAGTCAAGGCATATGGTCTTGTTTCCCTCGTTCAACCACTTCAATACATACAGGCCCGGTGACCTTTTTACTTTGAAACTTTATCCCAGCGTCACCGTCAAGCATGGCATCTTCGAGCGTACACGAACAACTCAAGCATGTCAGGGTCATGGTCGAGCGGGCGGAGAGGCACTCGCCCGCTGGCGGACGCGCGGTAAGGCGGGGATCATATACCCACTCGCAACCTAGAACCTGACCTTGTTTGTGTGTAGCGGAAAGAGGCATTCCAGGAGCTCATAGCGCTCACACATTCCAGGTTTCCCTCTCTCAAATCGTACGCGGCGGCCCAGATACACGTCTTCTTCAACGACTTTCCCGATCTGGAGGAAGACGCTATCAACGCCGTGTACGATCTCTGTGAAGACCAGGACCCGAGGGTACGGGCCGCGCGGACGTAGCGGGTTGGCTGGGGCTGATACGTCTTCCGTTTCCAGGTCCGCGTGGACGGGTACAAGGCCGTCACAAACGTGTCCTCCAGCCAACGCAAGTGGGTTAAGAGGAACGCAGACGTCCTCGTTCAGCTCCTCCAAAGCGGTACGTTTTATGCTGGTCCGAGTTGCACCGTGTTTCTCTGTCTTGATCATGGTTGTGGCGTGACAGATGAACCGGAAGAAGTCGCTGTCGTGAAAGAAGCTCTTGTCAAACATCTCAATATGGATCCTCCCGTGACACTTGGCGTATTGTGCGACCAGATCGTCCCATTGGAAGAAGATCTCGATGAAGATGAGCGACAGACGAGGGAACGGTTACGTTACCTCGTCTTGTCCTTCTTAGCCACGGACGCAATTGATGCGATAGAAAAACACACAGACCCCCCGGGATCGGAAGCAGAACATGTCCTGGTGACACAGCTTATCTCGGTGCGTATGCGACCCGGGGTTATGGTCAGGTGCATTCATCGTCGACCAGGCCATAACAAAACTGCATACTCGTGATGTGGATGTTATCGTAAAAGATATTCTTTCGCGGTTGCCATGCTACAAAAACAATGGCGACGAGTTGCTTCAACTTATTCTCGACAAGGCTGCGACGTTTCTTCAGGCGGGATCGAACGATGCGACACAACTACAGATTGCGCTCCGTTATCTAGCGATAGCTCAGAGGGCTACCATCGATTTAGACGCCACGCCAGCGGTCAAATTACTCCAATTCTATATTGGTTCTCTGACGCGGAAATTAGTCCTTCAGAAATTCTTGCCTGAAGACCGGATCCGAGTGATTTCTTGGATCATGGATGCGCTATCCGTGAGTGAACGTAAGATTGGCACTCAAGCCCAGCAAATTGCACAACTTCGAAGACAAGTTGTCGATGCCAGCTCGGTTCTCTTAGAGGTTCGTCTGGCCTGTATCAGCGCCTCCATTCACCAATGCTTTCTAGGTGCTATTTCACTCCAAGCTGTATTCAAGCGAGCTTTGGCGTGCGATGAAGAGTATTCTTGACGCCATCAACACCGTATGTTGTTCTCAATCGAACGTCGAGGATGAAATAACTCTTTCTAGCGCAAAGAGGTGGAAAATTGGATGTTACCACCTTATCTGATTACTTCTATCAGAAAATTTCACCAAGTATCCACGTCCCAAGGGCAAACGGAAGAAAACGCGAGCGAGATTCAAGGCCTAATAAGGGTTCGCAATGGACCGCTTTCCGCTACTCATTGACGTCCGACATCTTTTTTTCTTGATTGAGCAGCTATTGGCGGGGGAACAACCGTCGTCGTCGCAAGGGTCGATTCAAGAGGTGAAACCGATTGCCAAGAACGGGATTACGATGGAACGGCCGGCACACCTACCGCAACGACCAGTGACGAGTCTGCCACCCGTGTCGAGCTCGCTTGACCTTCCGATGGCATGGACACCGATTGCAATGCAGCAACCGCCGATAAAAGATGTTACGTCGCGACCGTTGCACCCCTCGAGCGTACCCACGTCACCGAAGCGAGCGGGTAGTTCTGAAGACGTCCCACGATCCAAGAGGGTGAAGATGAATTCGAGAGGACTGGATGTGTCGACGCCATCGTTGCTGAGTCGTATCGCGGATGCTGGGGATGCGAGTACGGGTGGTGAACGCGCGGGAAAGAGGCGAAGAAGGCGATCCGACAAGGAGCAGTCGCTTGAGCCTGATCGGCATCCGTCGACAGGGTACAGTATCAAAGGCGCTGCCAGTGCACAGAGGAACGGGAACGGGAACGGGTCGGAGTCCTCGTTGCTCGATAGGATGAGAGGCAAGGAAAGGTGAAAGAGGTAGTGACTGGTAGGATAGTTGGATAGTTGTACCGCCAATACAAATTGTAACCTTCTACACTGCCACATACCATCATCGTCATGTCTGAACCAACTCTGAATGAGATTTATCACAAAGAGATAAACCTGGCTGATGGAGGTTTGGTGAGCATTGGGCCGTGCGCTGACCTTTTATCTGACGCTATATCGCAGGGAACTACGTTGGAGGACATTCTGAATTTCAAGATCGCCCATACGCCATTGTGGTCTACCCGTGCGGCTGCTGACGAGGACAAGTCGCAGTTGCTCGTCCAAGCCCACTTGTCGTTCCTGCGTGCAGGCTCCAGGACGTTGCTGACAGCTACGTGAGTAGATTTCGCATCATGTACCTTCTTTCTATGTAAGCTAGGCTAGATACCAGGCTGCGTTCAATACGTTTGAACGCGAGGGCTATTCCCGGGAACAAGCTCTCCGAATTATGTCCAACGCGATTTCCATTGCAGCGCGTGCGCGTGCGCTGTACTACGCTGAGAACGAGACCGTCCATCCAGACGACATCCAGATCATATTATCCCTCGGCACGTACGGGAGCACCGTGTCCCCCATGCAGGATTTCGATGGCATCTTTCCGCCGCCATATGGTCCTAAAGCGTACTCTGCCACGGAGGTCAACACAACGTCGTTTGGGGACGACGTGGAGGGTCTAGAGAAATCCATCAGAGTGCTGACCGACTTCCACGCGCAACGGCTGGAGGCGTACGCGAGTATGCCCGAGGCGTGGGATCTCGTGGACGGGATTGCGTTCGAGACGGTGCCATTGGCGAGGGAGGTGACGGCGGTGCGGCGCGCGGTCACGCGGGTGGCTGCGTTGCTGGGCGCAGAGGGACGGCGGATGAAGCCGTGGTGGGTGAGCGCGGTATTTCCGCAGGGACGGTGTGCCGAGACGTCGGGCGTATCTGGTGAGCATATCGAGGCTGCAGATGTGGCGGAGCGGATGGTGCGGGCGGAGGTGGATGAGGAGGGGAGAGCGGTGGTCGTTCCGAGCGGGATTGGGTTCAACTGCGTTGGCGTCGGACATGTGGGTGGGTTGTTGGAGGCGTTCGAGGATGCGTGTGCGCGGGTACTCGGACGGGGACGTCGGTGGCCGTGGTTGGTGGTGAAACCGAATGGCGTGTCTGAGGGTGTCGTCGGGTGTCGTCGAGGTTGGGGAGGGCTCGTCCTTGGAGGGTGTTGCAACGTTGGTCCAGAGGATATTGCTCGGTTAGGGGTATTGACCCAAAATGGACGTGTGTGAATATCACACGGCAATGGCCGAGTGGATTTTGACGAGCGGTTGCATTGATCACCGACGAGCACGACGAGCAACGAAAAGGTCGCACCAGACGACGTACAACGCCGCAACACCGAAAACGGTGCGTATCCGTGTTCATACACGACACCGTGGTGCTATGATGCGTATTCATGCGGTGGAAGCGTTGGATGGAGTGTCGCATATGTGGATACCCTTGTGCTGATGGTCCGTCCAGGTCCAACCATGTCGTCAAAACTACCCTCGATTCTGAATGCCACAGATGAGGAGATCCACCTCCTCCTTGCTGCACAATGCCACATCGGAACCAAAAATTGCGACAAGCAGATGGAATCTTATGTCTTCAAACGAAGAATTGATGGTCAGTCCTCGCGTAGAGATTATCTCTCTGACCTGAACGTGATCTTTGTGTTCCAAAGGGATCCACATCCTCAACGTTGGAAAGACTTGGGAAAAGCTCGTGTTTGCTGCCCGCATCATCGCCGCTGTCGAGAATCCCCATGACGTGTGTGTTATCTCTGCACGTCCTTATGGTCACCGTGCCGTCTTGAAGTTCGCCGCCAACACCGGCGCGCAAGCCATCGCTGGTCGTTTCACCCCCGGTTCTTTTACCAACTACATCACTCGTTCCTTCAAGGAACCTCGTCTCATCGTCGTCACCGACCCTCGCGTGGACCACCAGGCTATCCGCGAGGCTTCCTATGTCAACATTCCCGTCATCGCCCTCTGCGACACCGATGCCCCTCTTAAATTCGTCGACGTCGCCATTCCCACAAACAACAAGACCCGTCACTCAATCGGTCTCATCTGGTGGTTGCTCGCCCGAGAAGTACTCAGGCTACGCGGCACCGTTCCCCGTTCTCCGAACGGCTGGGACGTCATGGTCGACATGTTCTTCTACCGTGACCCCGAAGAGGTCGAAAGGCAACAACAAGAGGAGGCTCAGGCCAAGCTCGCTGCTGTCGAGCCAGAGGCCCAGACCGGTTATTCAGAGTGGGGCGTTCCGGCTGCCCCTGCAGCAGGGGGTATCAACCCCGCCTTGGCCCAAGACGGTGGTGAGTCGTGCGCTCTCGTCACTTGTGTCCACTCGTCTCACGTATCCTTAGGCGCCCTCGACTGGTCCGCAGAGCCTGCTCCAGCAGGAACTACCGATTGGTCAGCAGACGCTGGCTGGGGCAATGAACCCGCCGCCCCCGCTGCCAGCGGATGGGATTAAGCTTGCAGTTGTAAAATGGCAGTTTACGAATCGTCTCAATGATCATGCTTTTGCTCGATACTTTTGTTTTTCCTACACACATGAGATATGCAAAAATGTGAGCATCATGAAAACTACCATTTGCGACGCTCCAGGGCGACTTGCAGCCAAATCTTCTCACGCGCGTCGAACGTTGGAGTTTCCACAGGTGAGTCTGAAACACAACATGTGGATGATCAGTCATTTGTGAAGAATCTGCCAGTCATCATGTAAATGGGTATTGGAATTGTCTGTCCAGGTCAGGCGATGCTCACCTTGAAGGCATCCTTGAATCGATCTCAATGACTAGTACGATTAGAATCCAATCCATGTTCTTACAAGTTCGTCGTCTCAGTCTCCCGTCGTTTCTTGTGTCAGTTTCGTGTTGATCACAAGTTTGTGTCGCAGGACCTTCCAAATCGCCCGCAAGTTGCAAGGAGGGTGAGACATTGCCGCTCTTCGCGGCCTCGCACAGCCTACTGTGCTGAATTCTGACGAAGGGCTGATATCAGCCCTACCCACAAGTACACAATAATTAGATGAAAAGTGGGATGAAAAGTGTCAGCACGGTTTGTTTGATTCTTATTGACTGACATCGCTTACTACGAGAACCCCAGTTAATACCTATAGGACCGCTCACACCCCACACACTCCCACACCGTGTCACTTGACTTCCTGCCAGGATTTAGTGAGGAAGTTCCATCTCAGCTGTGCTGCCAGTGAAATTTGACGCACGTATCAACCCCATCATGCAATCAGATGAAAACTTAACACGTCGCTTACTACGCGAGATCCAGCGTTGCATAGGACAAGGGAACATCTGGAAAGTGATGTGATACATAGTGGGTGGTATACGTGATACCATTCGGCCGCTGTAATCGGTCAGTGTTCCTGTCCCACACACCTTACCATCTCATCCGACTTGTCTGTACTGAGGTGCAGAGGCCAAACGAAAATGGCTGGCTACGAGTTGCGTTTCATGACCAGTGGGGTTGAAGCGCTGACACCCCTAAGCTGAGCCCGCCCGGGTCGGGGTGGTGGCCAAAAAGGATGCATCTGCGGTCGAACGTCTGGTTACCCTCCTCAAGCGGCGGCTGCAAAATTGTCCAAAAATTGGTTCAAGACTAGCGAACGTCATGGTCAATCTCAGCTGATCGATCCGTCTGTCTACATAAGCTTGACTGGCAGAGGTGGGTGGGTTACCCCCACCACTCCCCCGCAGATACATTTTAACTTGAAGGACTTCCGTGAAGAGATGTTGCTCACTACTGCGCTGGCAGCGTTACTTTCCATCCCTTCCGTGAATGCCGCAATTCCAAATGTCCTGTGGCGCACGAGACCTCGCGTGCCGCTGTTCCCTTTCACTGCATATACGCCGGTTAGCCGAAATGGAACGGTCCTACCCCCGCTCAACACCACATATTACTTTGATCAACTGATCGATCACAACAACCCTAGTCTTGGCACCTTTCAGCAACGATTTTGGATGAACTATGAATTTTACGAAGACGGTATACACTTCTTGTTCCTTGTCGTCACTCAACCTTATGAGCCAAAACATATGCAGGTGGCCCGATCATACTCATGAATGGGGGGGAAAGAGACGCTAGTATCTGTATGGTTTTCGAAGTACAGTCATCCACCGCCACTTTAAACAGCTAACTTGGTGATCATGTGGAAAACACAACACCACAAATATGGTAGATCAGAAGTGTAGAATGGCTGGTAGCACAGAGATACTTCTAGTTATAAATGTTATTAAGAGAAGATTCATTGAGAAATTAGTTGTAAACTGGTCAACGAGGATAGAGGCTTTATCGTACGACCACCACCACTTTAAACAGCCCAAATATAGTATCTGAGTTTGATTTGAATGGATCTAAGCGTTATCAGATGATATCGCGTGTGATCACTCATCTTCGCTCCCACCATCAGACAACATACTGTCGTCGCTGTTGCGTGTGTTCCCACTGTCATTCCCTTCTATTGTTTCGACGCCACTCTTTGCTCCAGGCTTTGGTGGTGCTCCTTCCAGCTTGCCCCACTTTGGTTTTGCCCAACCAACCCGCCGCTTCTCAAGCTTTGCGTGCTCTCTCTCTTCCTCCCAAAGTCGCAGTTGCTCCTGGTAAGTCTCTTATTTATCCTTGTTTCTCTGTCTATGTGCACTGTCTGCTTCTTTCCATGCTGCTGCCAACTCGCTCTGGGCTTCCTTTTGCTTCCGGTGATTCTCACATTCCACTTTGTCTTTCTCCATCATCGCAGCATGTTCATTGATGAGCGTTTGGAAGGTCTCACCCGTAAGTAGCTTTGGTATCCCATCACCATTGAGTTTTCCTTTCCTTTTTCTTTTCTGCTTATTTTCCTGTGCTTGGATCTGACTAGACAGGCGACCAACAAACATCCCTTGAAGCATGGCAGTTGCCTGTGTGCCGATCAAGGCATTCTTGTACGCTTCAATCCGAGTTTGT
>JBBPJL010000254.1:0-22184 GCA_038088675.1 Xanthoconium separans | reverse complement strand
GTCAGATGTTACAAACAAGGAACTGTAGCCTTACCGCCGAGCCTGGGTAAAAGAGAGTTGAGCAAGAACCCCATTGGAATGGCGCTCAGAAATACTCACCAGAATGGATAGGTGGACATGTTCCTTTCTGAAGTAAGCCCACCGCACGCACGACCACTTTTATACCACCGCGGTGAAATGATTGGAAGTTACAGCTTTCCCCGTGACTGGAGGTATCTGGGAGCGTAAATAGCTACTGGATGTTGCAGTGGCCTTGATACGCGATAAGGGTATCCCTACAACCCTCGACGGAAAGGAAATGAAAGCGCCCTAAAAATGGCGCGGGTACGTAACGAGGCCACCAGCCAAAAAATGGCACGCACACTGGTTCACAACGACGCCCTGCTAACGGAGAGCATATTGGCGACTCCTGTTCAAGCTTTTAGACGTCGAACGTCGAACACGGCAGATCCCAACGAGGTCCGTGCACACGTGAGACGTTAGGACGTGTTTGCCCTATTAGTCAGCAACCAATCAACCTTGTTGGCAGCGCCACAATTTTATTTCCTTTCGACTTCAACTTCCTCCTCGACCCGTCTCTCGCTTTGCCTCCAATTCTCTACGCACAAGTTAATACTCGGTAATCTCATTTCAAAACAATGTCGCACGACAACGAAGAACTGGTCAACTACGAGGATGAAGACGACGTCGTCCCAAACGGCACCGCCGCCCCTACCAACGGCGTCGCTGCTTCGGCAGCGGTGGATGGCGAGGTCGAAAAAGATAAGAAAAACTTCTCAGGCATACATTCGACCGGTTTTAGGTTCTTTTTATCTCTTTCTCGTGATGTCTCCCAGCCTGACCATGGTCAATTCTCGCAAGGGATTTCTTGTTGAAACCTGAACTTCTGCGAGCGATCAGTGATCTTGGCTTTGAACATCCTTCAGAAGGTATTTTTATTGCGGCCTGACAGTTATTTTTCGCTAATGTTCTCCATTCGTAGTCCAACAAGAATGTATTCCCCAAGCCGTCTTAGGAATGGACGTCCTTTGTCAGGCAAAGTCGGGGCACGGCAAGACCGCGGTCTTTGTACTTGCCACACTACAACAATTGGAACCTGTCAACGGCGAAGTTTCCGTGATCGTCTTGTGCCACACCCGTGAACTCGCCTTTCAAATCAAGAACGAGTACACGCGGTTCGCAAAGTATATGCCTGACGTACGGGTTCACACCTTCTATGGCGGTACTCCCGTACAAAAGGACGCGGAAATCCTTCGTGACAAGACTCGGTGCCCACACATTGTTGTGGCGACTCCTGGCCGCCTGAACGCCCTCACTCGAGACAAGATTCTGGATGCCAAGAACGTCAAACACTTCACCTTGGACGAGTGCGACAAAATGCTAGAGCAGCTTGGTTAGTCTTCGCCCCTTCAGTTTCGGCTACCAGTCTTGGGGTACAAATGGCACCCATCACGCCGGTCTCCGCCACCGGTTACGAAGTTCTTGTCGCCATACTCAACGTCACACTGCCAATGTGGGCAAGCGCCTTTGGCGCCACATGGAAATGGTGTTGCAGATATGGTCATGGGTTTATTGTTGGGTCGTGAGTTGCTGAGAGTGTTGATGATGAAGATAATCACGGTCCTCCTCGATTTCCTGCCCTTGCTGCAGGCCAAACATATCTGGGTTTATTCGCAATCAATGCTTGGCACTCCCTTCTCTGTTCTTGAGTTTCTTCTTTTCTCGCTCCACCCAAAATTCAAACGCGATCTAACCGCTATCCCCCCGCCCTTTCTTTACTGCGTAGACATGCGAAGGGATGTCCAAGAAATTTTCCGCGCGACTCCCCATCACAAGCAAGTCATGATGTTTAGCGCCACGTTGTCGAAGGAAATTCGCATTACCTGCAAAAAATTTATGGCGAACGTGAGTCTTTGTGGACAACTAGAACAGCTCGCTGACATTTGAATTGAACATAGCCGCTCGAGATTTTCGTCGATGACGAAACGAAATTGACATTACATGGATTGCAACAGCACTATGTCAAGCTCGAGGAGAATGCCAAGAATAGAAAACTTAACGATTTGTTGGATACTTTGGAGTTCAACCAGGTGCGTTTCATACCGAGTGTCATGTCCTCTATTTATCTTTTGTTAGGTCGTTATCTTTGTCAAGTCTGTCGCACGAGCAATCGAACTGGACAAACTACTGGTATCGTGCAACTTTCCCAGTATCAGCATTCATTCTGCTCTCGCACAAGAAGAACGGTAGGTCTCGAACCTAGTTGGCTCATTGGTTGTACGACTGACGTGATCAAGTATCAAACGCTACACCGCCTTTAAGGCCTTTGAAAAGCGAATTCTAGTCGCTACTGATATCTTCGGTCGTGGTATCGATGTTGAACGTGTCAACATTGTAGTCAATTACGACTGTCCTCCTGATGCCGACAGCTACCTTCACCGCGTCGGACGTGCTGGACGATTTGGTACGAAGGGTCTGGCTATCACATTCGTGTCGAGCGAGAGTGATCAGCAGGTAATGGCTGCTATCCAATCTCGGTTCGAAGTTGCAGTACCCGAGTTACCGGATCACGTTGACCCTGCTAGCTATAGTGAGCTGGTTTCCTCTGCTTGATTTATCACGCTGACACCTGCCTTTCAGTGACATCGTAATTGGTTTCGTCTTGTCGCTATGTGCTCTCCCGTTTTCTTTTCTTACTGTAACGATGTACTTGGTAGAGGTCAGTGGGACGCAATAGTTGCCCACTACCGTGCCTTTGTTTGAATCAAACCCCCTCTCCGTGTATGGACACTCGTTTCCAGCTGCCTGAACTGAATGAGAACGTTGTCAGCAAGAATAGATCACGGTAGGCTGAATTGATTAATTTATTTAGGTGTGTTTCATTCGTAATGTGTGGCGGATACACAAATTGCTGTAACCATAACATCTTCTTTGTACAACCCAAGCATCGCCCAGGCGCAAGCACCTCTGAGTCCAGGAAAAATCATTTGTGGCTCAGGGTTGTAACGAATATACAAATGGCGATCCCAGTTCATGAGACGACGGGAGTTTTCAACACCAGCAAAATCTATCGGGGAGTTAGCTAATTCCCAGTTTGGGTGAGAACAACCTTACTTCTCATTCAAGATCCACTCTACGTCCTCTGTGTCGCCTGCACCATACCACTTGATACCAGAAAGAGCCATCTTCCTTTCAAATGTCTGCCCCCCGGTCTCTGTAGCCACCTTGAGTAGATGTTTGGGTGTGTTCCATATCTCCATCTTGCCGATGCTGCTCTTTCTAGCCGCTGCACGAATGCGACGAAGAAGGTCAGGAAACTCTGATTCTGTCGCACTAATTCGAGTGACAATCAAGGTTGGGGGCAGTGGGCGCATGTCGACCGACCATGTTGCATATGTTGGGTGGTCGGTGGCTTTCTTCTCTACACCCCACACATCCATCGACCCATTGCTATCAGCAGCGAATATGGAACGAAAAACAGTGTAGGATCCAACACCCTCGATAGGAAGGTATGACGCGACTGCCTTGGGTCCGCCGGGGCTTGACTCGGCAAGATTTTCCATTGTGTGTCGGATAAACCGCGCATCCCTCGCCCAGAAAGCATCGAGCTCTTCATACTTGAGCCATGTCCACTCGTTATCTGTGCCACTTTGTTGAATCTCAGCCTCCTGAGGAATATTCCAGATCGTCGAGATAGGATTCCTAGTCTCCCAGCCACCGGACGTCTCGATCCCGGGGCCAGTTGACTTGTAGAATTCTTTTCCGAGGTCGCTGTAAAGAATGGAGAAAACCCCATTCCCAGCCTCCAGCACCTCGGGAGGTGGAGCACCCCACTCGACCGGGAATTGGGGTAGATTGTACTCTGACGTCCTTCCTGAGGTGACCCAGTGCAGGAGGCGCATCATATGAGAGGCATATCCTTTTCCTCGTTTATGGGGCGGGGTGAACACACACGCGACCCCATAGCACGTCACCTCTTGCACTTCTGTTGAACCAGGATATCGGATGAGCCCACGTCGCTTGTACCTGTCAGCGATATCGAGTGTACGTCTTTCGAACAAGAAGAGTGAGTCGCACTGACGTCTCACAAGCACACATAAAGTCCAGGGTGTGTGGGTCGTCCCTCGGTGCTAATACCCTGAAATCGTTCGGAACTGAGCATGTTGCATTGATACATGACTCGAGGCTAACCAAGTAATCATCCGGGAGTCGGCTGCGTGTTTCATCCCGTCCATTTGGGCGGCACGCTCGAAATACTGATCCTCAGTGAACGAACCACCCCACTGAGGCCAGGTTCGCTTTCGCGACTCATGCACTTGGGCTGGGGTAGCGCGAAATAATGTGAGTGAGGCGAGTTCTGTAGTCATCCTGAACGATTTGAAGGAGAGACTTTAGTAAGGTATCACATACTCATTACCCACACGAGTCTTTATCGTCTGAGAAGGTGGGCTGCTCATCGGCCGGTCCGACATTTCCCCATTGTGGTACGGCCCGTGACGGTGGAGCATGACCGCTCATGAGTCCCACATTTTGTGGTGAATTCATCTCATGACACGTTAATCGACAAGGAATTGAACTTGCTCACATTTCAACAATATGAATAACCCATTCGTCGAGTCACCTGTACCTCAAAATTGATGATACCGATAGGGCGACATGTGTCGTAAAAAAAAACAACTCTCCAACCATTTCCCTTGTCAACACCAACAAAATCTAAGCTTCGTGTCAGCCGACGTTTGTAAACCCGACAGTGGACCGACCCACTTCTCATTAAAAACCCATTCTATGTCCGCGGTTTCTCTCTCCCCATACCATTTTAAGGCCGGTAGGCGCTTTTGCCTTGCGAAAGTCTTTCCTCCCGTTCTTGCCGCTGCTTCCAGGAGATACGAAGGTATGTTCCACGCTTCCATTTTCTTAATTCCACTTTTTCCAGCGATTTCTTTGATTCTCTGTACAAGGGAGGGAAATGCTGCTTCAACTGCAGTCATCCTTGTAATAACAAGCACGGGGGGAAGTGGCTTCGTGTCAACTGTCCATGTAGCGTAGGTTGGCTGGTCCGGCCAACCGTCCTTTTTCTCTATACCCCAAAAATCTGGGAACGCGACGCCGTCGATCGCGAACATGGATCGGAAGATGTGAAAAGATGCGACACCCTCGTCAGGAAGGTACGTCACGAATGCAGTCGGCCTCTCAGTGTGATAATCCGGGCTTGAGTCAGGCAAATTCTCCATCATGCGCCGGATAAGCTGGACATCTTTCGCCCACAAAGCATCCAAGTCTTCATACTTGAGGTTGATCCATCCAGTATCTGTGTCGTCCTGCTCGACTTCTCTCTGCTCACTGGCAGGGAACTCCCAGATAGTTGAAATGGGCTGCCTCGTTTCCCATCCGCCAGAGTTCTCGATGCTAGGGCCCGTCTCTCGATAAAACCTATTGCCCACAGCGCTATAAAGAATGGAAAACAACCCTTCCCCAGCTTCTTCAACCTCGGGAGGCGGAGCACCCCACTCTGCAGGAAAGTGGGGAGGCAGGTTGGACTTGGATGTTTGTCTTGAGGTGACCCAGTGCAACAGGCGCAACATATGGGACGCGTACCCCTTCCCTCGTTTGCGTGGTGGAGTGAATACACAAGCCACCCCATAGCAAGTGGCTTCGTGCACTTCTCGTGATCTACTGTATCGAACGAATCCTCTTCGTTTGTATCTAGGTATGTGCATAAGATCAGCGTAGCCGATCAAATCAGTCAGACAGCCAGTGGTACCAACGTTTCACAAGCACTTGCGAAGTCAAGAGTATCGGAATTATCTCTCGGTGCCAGGACCCTGTGTTGCACGGTCACCGACCATGATCAAGATGAATCGTCGTGATATTAAATTAGATCACCGTTTACCAGGTTATCATCTTGGAGTTGATAGCATGTCCCATATTATCCATCAGGTGATCGCGTTCAAGATATTGTTCTTCAGTGAGCACGCCTCCCCACTCAGGCCAAGTCCTCCGACGGGATTCCAGCACTTGCTCTGGGGTAGCGCGGAAAAGGGTCAATGAAGCGAGCTCGTGCCATTGCAACAAAGCCATCGATGATCCGGAATTGAGAATCAATGACCTTTAATGAACTAACTGATCACGGTGCCGTTTCCTGGTGAAGATGTGAATACGTACCGTTCGAACTGTAACAACACCTGCCATAAACACTTGCACAACACCGTACAAATTTGAGCCTGACGAGCTATCGCTTCCTACGAAAAACACAACATTTGACTATCTTATTTCGGTTAATTCAACAATGGCATGACTACCATTACCTAAGCAATCTCTTTTTTTGTGACGACTCGTGACGAAGTGTGAGGTTGGGTTGGGGGGTACCGGTAGTCCTTGGGTACCCTACTTGTTTCTCTGATTCATATACTAAGCGTTCTTCTGAACCCAGAGTCTAGCTGAATACAAACCTGACATTCGTGATCGAGTTGCCACGGTATCCAAGGAGACAGACAACGACGACCGGCACTCATGGACTCGAATTCCTTCCCGTTGCAAGTGCATATTATAAAAACTATGAAACCGTCGACAGCATCACTCTTATCTTTATTGTATTCAGGTCGCCGTGTAGGTCCCTGTGGGTCCATGGCTAGAGATAATCCCTCCACCCAGCAACTTGTTTTTGTCTGCAATTCGCGTGGCGACGATGTGAATCGGTTCTGATGCCTGGCAGGACACTCAGCGCTTCGAGAGCGAGGTACTTCATAAAAGGGATGTACCTTGCCAATAAAGACCCCATCACCCCTCCCTTCACGCCACGTCTCGCGGACTTACTGGTCCTCAATGAATCCTGACGGTCCCGTGAGTTATCTTTTATATCATTGGCATGGTTTCAACGTCCTCACGGCGTTCCACATCTGCGTTCTCTAGAGAGAATCAAGATCAATGTCCATGGATATTGATGACGACGCAGTACCTCGTTGCCAGCATCACCTCTGCGAATCTGCCACAGTGGACACTACCCACCGTTCCGGCGGACGAACGCCGTCCGATTCTCATCGGTTCTCCGGTCTCTCCCGAACATCTCACCACACTCATTCCAGCCATCCGCATCCCGACTGTGAATGTCTCCCCGGATCAGTTAATCCTCTCCATCCCATGGTGCTGGCACCACCAACCTCTCCTTCTAATTTTCATGCGGAGATGGGGGACATTCATCAAAATCACGAAGCAGCTAGTCTTTCCGGCTCGAGGCCCTCCGTACGGGTCTCACGTAAACGAAAACACAGCTATGACTTACCGCATACGCATATGGACCATGATTACATTCCTCATGATGGCACATCCGCAGACGGTGCATATTTACAGTCACAAAGGAGGGTACGTCCGCGCCTACGGATTCAACAGGACCAGGAATTCTCCCCACTTCTCATTATGTCTCCCGGTCGAGAGCGAGACTCTCTTGGGGAGGAGACGATCTCAGCGTTTCGTTACACCCCTGCCTCGGGCGTGTCCGATCCATCCTACTCCATCCGACGCTATTTCCTTCCCCAGAATCCCCCTGAAGATGGACCACGAATGCTTCAGGGCAGCTCTCTGCCTTTGGTCGACGACCAGAACCTCGATGAATGTGGACGCTCTGACTCCGTCAGCTCATTTGCGGAAGTCGCATTAGCGTCCACAGCGGCCCGCAAGCTTTCGACACTGTCGGATCTTTGGCTTCCTCGTCCCTTTGACGAAACCGGGCCGTCCTCGGGTAGTATCAAGGTGCACGAAAGAGGTCTGGAAGCGCCACCTTCATTTTTCTCTGCTGGCGCCGTTCGGATGGGAGGTCAGCGGACGTCCCGCGGGACAGTGGGCTTGCCGGCGGATACCCTCGAGCGCGCGGTCTCGCCTAGGTCTGCCCTGCATCCGCTTGAAACGAGCACGGGCAGATACTTTGACAAGCCCATGTGCGAGTCACCGGAATCGATTGGTTCTAGTGAGGGTGGGCACACTTACTTGGGCCGACCTACGACTCAGGTGACGGGCGGCGCTCGTTATGACTATGACTCGACTCCCGGCTCACAATGATTGATGGGCCGAACATGACGATTGCACCGCATGGACTATTCATGAATGTCCGGATTATTCCTCGCATTATTTCAGGACGCTTTCCACGATCTATCTCATGGATGATTATTTTATCTGTATCATAATGGGTAGGACGATGATTCGCTCGCTCTGTATCATCTTGTGTAAAATACACTATCAGATCTGCCTAGCTTTATGTAACACGTATATAGAGTAGCAACAGGTACATATCACATCCACTAGTCAATAGATTATGGACTTTCTGTATTTTGTGGAGCACAAGAGCAAAGTAAATGGTGCAAGATAGAGGGCATGAAACTCAGGTCAAGTCAAGTTTATGACCTCTGGCTTCAATGGACCATGCAAGTAGGTTCTCAATGATTGCACAATGGATGATTGGCTGATAACTCATGATCAGCTCGATTTCATGGTGATCATCAAAGTGCAAGCCCTTGAGAGATGTGTGTGCAGGTACAAATGAAAAAAAGAACAACAACAGAGCAACTGCAGAACCATTGTTGCATCATCAGAACCCCATGTTGTCCTCATCCTAACCATCACCCCATCTGCTTGTGATGATATCTTCTTCCTATTGATATGTTGATGAAAAGTCTGGTTGGGTGGGTGACAAAGGACATGCATCTTCTGATCCATTCTCTTTTACATTGTGCTGAGAAGATGAAATTGTGGGTGTCCAGGAACCTGGGAACAACAGTTGTGTTGTATACCACAATATCTGGACAATCCCTATGGATGGGATGTCAGTGCCCTTGACAAACACCTAGATAGTCCATCAGTACCCTGAAGCATGACAGTTTGAGAATGTGAACCTGCTCTGCAGCAGCTCTTGTGTGGAAGGCAACAAGCATCTTGTTGTCTGCAACAGAGACCACTGAGTCAAGTTGACCCAAGGGCTGTAGGAGAAAAAGAATATGAATGCATTGTCTTCATGATGGTCAGAGAACCACTCACACCTCATACCACTCTTGCAAGGCTATAGGGTTTATAGATAGTTTGTACATATTGTACATATGTACAGTCTTTACCTATAAGGGGTTTAGGGGACAGTCTTTTAGGGGAGTTTAGGGGAGGTTTAGGGTTTAGGGGACAGTCTATAAACTGTACACATGTACAAACTATCTGTAAACCCTATATAGTCTGGGACTCTTAGTCCCAGAAAAACAACCCACTCTTGTCACCTACTCTCATTGTCCTCAATCTTAGAAATTCCTCTCAAGTGTCTTACTCCCTCACTGTATTGACTTCTTGTGAGTCCCACAAGACTTTTATTATCCCCCTTCATTAATAAGCCCCTATCTCCAACTTGCAACAGAACTGTGACCACAAACATGGTTCAACCTATATCACCCCTGGCACCAGCAACACCACCCTCTGCTGAGGATAAAGTTATCACAGATTCCCAGGAGAAGAGCATAGGTAAGTGACCCAGTGATTTTCATTCATGATTCTAATGATTTTTATTTGCCCTACTATTCCAAACATGGCTGATATTATTTGTGCCACTGTGGACCACCTTTCACAAACAGTGTACCCCACTGCTATGCAGAATAAGCACAGTGAATTTAGGGTCCACATGGATGCTCAGTCTGATGAATTTTTCAATACACTTCGGACTCAGTCAAACAAGATACAGCATAAAGAAATTCAGGTAAGGTATTCACCTGCTTAGTTCAAGACATCACACCAATTCCCCCCTAGAGAACTAATTTTGTATATGCTGATGGGCAAATGGTACCATATCAAACTCTTCCATTATTGCATCCTCCATCCCCAGAGGTACACTATCTCTAACTTACATCTCTACTATACTTACAATCTTGGCCACAGCTCCCACCACTCACTACTCTGCAAGCCATATCCAGTCTGACAGATGAACAATTGCAAGCTTACCTTCAAGGATATGATATTCTCTATGATGTCAATATAAGTCATGAATCCAAACTTGAGCTACTCAAGTCATATATTGGAGCAAATGATAGACCCCTCATGATCAGTGTGCCAATGTAGGAAGTGAGTAACCTGCCAGTTGGTTCACACAAGCAAATATACATGTTGCTAATGTTGTTGTTATGAAGGATAGTTATTTCTATTATGATGGACCTTGGACAGACTTGACAGTGGTTCTATGTTTCTTATACATCATGATGTAGCATGCATAGTCAATATACAGTGAACTTCTCAGCAGAATTCAGACAGACTGAGTGCAGAGTGCATAATATCACCATAACAACAAATTTCAATAGTCAATAGTAGTCTGAGGGTGAACATTACAATATTATACACTCAACCCACTAGTGAAACTTGATCTGGTCCTTAAACTTTTGAATGAATGAAAGGACCAGTTTGGACCAGTCATTTTGTGCCCAGATTGTTGTGCCTAGACATCCTCCATTCTTAGCTATATCCACAAATATCATTGGCTATACATATGTCAATAATTTTAGCTATTTTATTGGACATTATATGGTACATGTTGGGTTGATCACTTTGAAAATGACATGCAATGCAGAAATGCTCATAGCTTTTTATGCTGTGGACCAAACCTCATGACCAAGGGGTAGTACTACAACCTGACTAACTAAGGCTAAGTGTGATTCCCACATGATTACCTGAGAAAAGACTGGACTGGATTGGACCACAAAACAGTCACAGTCCAATGGACTTAGTCATTTCTTTCCTCTCTCTCTTATCCTTCATTCTCATCTTATCATATTGCACTGATCACTTCCTTCTACTCTTCACTCATGCCTTATGAACACTCCCTTTCTTTTCACCCTCTCACTTGCACTCATGAACACACACCTAATCCTTTCATTTATCCAGATCCTAGAGATCTTCCATTCTACCCACAGCTGTGTGTGATGGGTATTTTTCTCATATCCTACAAGGCAGTACTTTCATTCTGCCACACCTCATGTCAGCTGGGTACATCAGGCATGTTTGTGCTTCCATTCTTTTAGAACATTCTTGGGGCTATACACCTCACATACTCTACATGTTATGCCTCACCATTGCCTCATGTAGTTACCATGTATATTTATATCAGTAGATTAGGGCCAAATATGGCCAAACCCCATGAATCCATCAGCTAGAGGGCAGTCTTGTCCTCCTGGTCATTCCCAGCCAAATACATCATGCTCCCCTTGATCCTCTATCCTCAAATAGTAACCCAAGTGCTAGACTCTTAAGTGTGGTCATAGGCTGGTTGTTTCAACTACCCACCACCATTTGATTTGTTCACCACCCCACTTATCATAGTCTACCAGCTTGTTTGAATGCATCCACAGCCATACCTGCCATGTGTTCAAGAATGGATCCACAACCCACACCAACTTACCATCAGATGGTTGTGATGTTGGCTTACTCTTACTGTGAGCAGAAATTGGTTCTATAGCAATACTATCCATTAGCTCCAAACAACCAATTGCCACAGGCTTGACAAGGTTTGACAGGCTATCAAACTGCTGTGCACTCAGTGGCCATCTCTCAGGGATTCTACTCATGTGCATCTTTACAAAGCCCATGCCTCTCATAGTGAGCAACTGCATCATGAGTGGTACATACTAGCAGCATCTCCTCAAACTGATTTTTTATCACTGCTGCATCAGTTGAGCTGAGATGAAGTTTGACATAGAGTACGGGAAATACTAGAGCACTGGAAAATGCCAAATGTTTTGCTGACATGGACAAGCCTATATATACACCATTGATTGGACAAAGAAGCTTTGGTTGAAGTCAGTGATGATTCTGCAAATTGCCACAAATCATAGCTCTGACCAGAAGTAACCAGCTGTTACGATATTCCTTGTCGCTGCGTTTATTTCTTTTCTTTGTCATCTTTCGGACTCATTTCTCTCCTCACGATGGGACAGCCCCATCCGATGTCTTCCGATCTACCCTTATGATGCTGTATTATCACTCGGCGACTCTTCCCGAGTATGACTTCTATTCCGTTCCGTTCCGTCCCACTTACTGCCATTCCGCTCTTCCTGACAGCGGGACCCTGTTTCCTTTCCGATTCCTCTTCGTCCGTATCGTTCCAACTTGCGGAACAGTTACCTTTCCTATGGGACCCGATGGTCCGTGCTAGATCTCGCATCGTATAAATACTCGAGCCTTGTATAGTAGAAACCCAATCTAGTTCTACGCAAGTCATACCGTGTTTACTGGAGTTCTCGCTCGAAGTCCCCTCTTCTCGCTCGACTTCTTCCGTTCCCTCTGCGAAGAACTAGGACTTCGCGTCGGCACAAGAGGACCCTATTCTAAGGGTTGAGTGCGACATCGTCGACTTTGCTCTGCTTAAGTCGACGACTATCAAACAGAACATTGCTTCACTCGTTGTTCGCCCTCTACAACTGTGTTAATTCCAGTTGTCACGGTAAGCGTAACACCAGCGAGTTCTTTAATGTGCCACAACTAAAGCACAGGTTGCACAGTACAACCAAGTCCAGACTCTGAATCTGAGTTCAGCAGTATGGCAACCCAGTGGTGTTCTGGCCTAGATTCAGAAGCCATTGGCTTTAGTCAGGCCTGGTGAAGCAATCTGTCCAAAATGAGTAATTATTAGCTTCTTCCACTAGCAAATCAATGAGAGAGTTTAACAACCTAAGAAATGTGCCTAGAAAGATGGGTGGTGGTTGATTGGCAAAATTGACTCAAAGGGGCTGAAGTAAGATATCATACTGACTATTAATCCATCAGATCCAACAGGTAAGTAGCCTTGGATAGAGACATCCCATGTGCAGTGAGTTGGAGGGGAAATTGTTGGGAAGAAGCACTGTAGTGAATACGAATGATTGTTTCAATGCTCACAACAGTGTATCCATGAGCCACTAAGTAAGCGGTTGCATGCTTGCCCAATATGCAGGCATGGAATGCCATGTTTGGAGATATGGATGGGCAGTAATGACTTTCGATCACTCCACATAAAGTCCAGACATGGACATACACAATTGGCATATGGATTGTGTTGACATTGGACGTCACAGTTGGGTGTAAGAGGCACAGAATAAATGTCCAGAATGCTGAAATCTACCATTAGAAGAAAAACCACAGGACCAGTCACATGTTTGATTTTTAAGTGCACAATTGGTGAAAATACATACCCTCAGTGGAACTGGTTGATATCAATACCCATTTTGGGCTGGCAGCATATCAATGGTGGAGACGAGACATGCAGCTGATCACAGAAACTTGCTTCCAGTGGCTTGGATGATTCATTGTGCACTGAGTTGGTGACTGTTGTATAAATGAAAGGGTTGTGTGGCAGATCATAAGTGCACAAATGGTGAAAATACATACCCAAGGTAGAAATGGTTGATACCCTTGAGGAGGACTGGCAGTGTGCAGTTGGTGCCAGTGGAGATGAGACACAAAGTTGATTGCAGAAGCTTGCTTCCAGTGGTTTGGATGACTTTGCAGGGACACAGTTTGTGACTGTCATAGCAATGAAGGGTTATATGACAAATTGTACATCAAGCTTTGAAATTACCTCTTGAGGTGGACTGGCAGTGCACAGATGGTGGAGATGAGACATGGAGTCAATCATGGAAGCTTGCTTCAAATGACTTGGATGATTCAACATGTGTTGAGTCTCTAACTGTTGTAAGAACAAATGGGTTATGTGGCATGTCACATATAAAATTTTAAAATTAGTACCTTGCAACATTAACTCGTCAGGTGTAGCTAATGGTGGCATGCAATATTCAAGTCCTTTTACAACAATGAATGCCAAAGCCCCCCAGAATGATTGCATGTGCTTTCAGAAAGAGTTTGTGAATGAGGCCTCAGATTTGATTGCACTTGCTCTACAGATATTCATTTGTTAGCAATGTGGTGCAGAGTGAACCCTACATACTTTGTGCAATGAATTCCAGGAGGACTACCAACAGTGACTGAATAGAAATCATGGGTGTCATCAGGGAAGAAACTTTGAACTGCTTGTGAATGCATGAGTGCATCCATGATGTCAGCTGGGCTTGGTTTGGCTGGGAGTGAAGATAACACTTCATACAATACACAGTAAAGGGCTCTGCCCTCCTCTCTGGAAACACACTGAATGGCAATTGGTAAGGGCTTCAAAGCTTGCCCACATTGCATTGCAGGACTGGGGACTCATGAGTTAGCAAGTATGGCTTGAACATGAGGTCAATTAGACAATTCATACCAGGCTCTATACATGCCAGGACAGGCACCACTAAGAACAAGCCACAGATAATCATCAGTCATCAAAGTGATGCACTACATCCTGAGTCAAAGGGCATTTTAGGTAATCACACTTTGTTATGACCAAACTACTAACCCCTGCTATCAACCTTGTACCTGGTGACCATCTCTCCTAATTAGTATGGGCCAAGCCAAGCCAGGCACCCAACCACTGGACTGAGTCTAAGGGCCTACTAGGGGCCTCAGTGACTTAAATCAATTTTCAACCCACCTTTTTGTCTCCAGCTTGGATGTCTTCTGCTGTCATCTCCAAATGCTCCCTGGTGGGCATTACCACATCACTACATTCATCTCTGTCTTTGAGTGTAGATCAATGCTGATGCTCTGACAGAACGTACTTCTTTAATATTTCAACTCTTGGGGGAGTGTACCAAGCTCATAAAGCAAGCTGTTCAGAACATCACCAACAGGACACCTTCCTCTCACCCTACCACTCCTGTTGTCAACTCTGCATCTGGAGAATTGTCCCTTCCCAGACACCCTCCCCCCTTTCAATGCCCAGCATATTCTCTGATGATGCAGAAAATGCACCAGAACCAACACCTTTAGTGCTAGCATGTTATGGATATCCAGTTTGCTGGGACCACTACTGGACCAGACTACTTTATTTTCTTCAACCTTTCCTTGACGGACAGGGACACCACTACCTCAAGGCTCTGGCAGAAGCCTTACCTGTTGTACTAGTACTCAGGGAGTACTACCATCATCGTCGTCCACACCTATGGACACCAGGAGTCACCATGCTCTCACTTATGGCCAACCCTTGTTCCCCTAGACATCTCGGTCATAGATGGTCTAGCATGACTTCCCCTGAAGACGGATACCTGCTCTCCTAGTCAACCATGGAGCATTCTGCCTTCCCCTCATTATCCCACTCCTTGCCAGATGCAGGAGTACGACTATCCACGACACAGGCTGTTCCTACAGCCACTGTATAGCCATGCAGAACCCCCTTGTCTGCATATGGCACTAGATGCATTCCTGATCATCTATTGATCCTATTGCTGATCCTCATTGCCCTGAGACAGCAGATCTCCATTTGATCCTTCCTTAGTGTTCTTGACCTCCCATCACATGTACGCCCAGTGAACTCTATAGCCATATAGGGCATGTTTCATCTTGTGATCCTTCGATCCCATTGATCCTCTTCTGATCTTCACGACAGTGGGACTCCCTGTTACGCTTACCGTGACAACTGGAGTTAACTCAGTTGTAGAGGGCGAACAAAGAGTAAGCAAAGTCTGTTTGATAGTCGTCAACTTAAGCAGAGCGAAGTCAATGATGTCATACTCAACCCTAATGAAAGGGTCCTCTTGTAATGACATGAAGTCCTAGTTCTTCGCAGGAAAAAGGGGAGAGATCCGAGCGAGAAGAGTGTTACTTCGAGTGAGGAGAACTCCAGTAAATGTGGTATGAATTGCGTAGAACTAGATTAAGTTTTACAAGTACAGAGCTCGAGCATTTTATATTATGCAGAATCTAGCACGGACCATTGGGTCCCATAGGAAAGGTCAATGTTCCACTAGTCAGAACAAAACGGAAGAAGTGGAATCGGAATGTAAACGGAGTCCCGCTGTCCGGAAGAGTGGAACATCAGCGAACGGGAGGAATCGGAATGTCATACTCAGGGAGAGCCACCGAGTGACTGTACAGCATCGTACGGGAAGAATGGGAAGACATCGGATGGAAACGGCTCCATTGTGAGGAGAGAATGAGTCTGAAAGATGACGAAAAGGAAAAACAAATGTAGTGTAAGGAAAACCATAACATTAGCCCCTCTTTATGGCTCGAGGTCCCACCTTCGAGACTAACTTTCCTCTTCCTCAATCGTCTCCACCATTGATCTCGTAGTCGGTGAGATCATACGAATCTTCGATCGATGGTCTCTCCCAACAGAACTCTGGTGTGTGCCCTTGGTGACCGCAGCATATGCAAGTAAAGAAGGGGCAATCTTTTTGTGCATGGCCTGGTGCTGTTTTGCGACAGACGGGGCAAGTGTACTTGGGGCAGTCTGGTCATACATATATGGTCTGTGCCCCTACAAACAAAGCATCGGGTGCGATTAACATAGGGAGATATGGAGGAGTGGGGGATAGAGATTCAATCAATGTCAATCGGGTTGGCTGAGGACCCGGTGGGTGAGGTCGGTACCGAAGCCACCTTTTTACCTTTGTTTCCTTGTTGGCCCTTGACATCCGATGAATGGAGTCCTCCAATAATGATGTATTTCCTCTTGGCTTCTCTGAGGGAGACAGTGGGAGGGGGAGAGGGACGGTGGGCAAGGGGGATTGTGGCCAGGATTCGATCCATGAGTCCCCCATCAGCAAAGGGGTTCTTTCCATCAGTTCTGGTGTGTACTCCCGGATGAGATCCCCCAGCGTCGATGCTTCTTTCATTGGGCTGACTAGGGGCTGGCACAGGAATGGGGGTAGAGTTCTCTTTAGAGGATGCGGATAGTGGAGAGGAATCTCGGGTGGAGGTAGTGGAGGCGGTGGTGGCCAGGTCTTCCCTGATGGAGGTGTCCACGTCCCAGGTACAGAGGGGGTTGTCCCAGGGGGTGATCGACTGATCAAGGTAGAACTGTTGGTATTGATGAGGGAGGGACCGGAAGAGGGTACGGATAACGGGGGCAACGACGAGGAAAGGGAGCTTATTGAGGGCTGTAATGACTCCAAAGCATTGGAGAGTGTTGAAGACGAAGTGCTGGGCTTTGGCAATGGTGGTGTCCATGAGGACGTGTCCGGGATTGGGTTCAAGTACATCTCCCATAGTGATCTCATGGACTCGCTTGACAGTGTGGAGGGATTGGGTGACAGCGATGAGGGTATCAAGGGCACCACCATGCACGAAGGCATCGTCTCTCTTAAGATATTGGTGGATGACAGGGTTGGAGAGGAGGGCACTAAGAGCCATCCGGCGATGTTTGGGAGGGAAGCAGTGGAGGTGAAGGGGGGTGTCGAAGGGAAGGTCGTTGATGGTGGCATACATGTTTCAGTGTTAAGAGGATGGGGATGGGGAAAGCCTGCCACCAGATGGTGCGCCTTATAGCTATTCCCAGTATTAGTCCCGATTGGTCACCTTTTATCTCCCAATCGGTCCCAGTATTCCTGTATTAGTTTTGCGGAATGCCGCAGGTTCCGTGTCGATTCCCAAGTATTTTCTGCTGCAGAATAGCCCTTCCACTTGATCAGATATGATCGTTGGGCTGGCGACCCTCGGTG
Organism: Xanthoconium separans; assembly: GCA_038088675.1. Taxonomy (NCBI): domain Eukaryota; kingdom Fungi; phylum Basidiomycota; class Agaricomycetes; order Boletales; family Boletaceae; genus Xanthoconium; species Xanthoconium separans. Next base: position 4,665 of record JBBPJL010000254.1, on the reverse strand, counting down.
TGCCAAGATGTTCTCGACTTCCCATTCTTCTTCGCCTTCTATTATGTCCGGTGGTTCTGGGAAGAAGTTTGCGCTGTGTTCCTCTGTTTCTTTATATGGAGACAGGAGGGAGGCGTGGAACATGTCATGGATTTTCCAAGTCGGAGGAAGTTTGAGGTGGTAAGAGATGGGGGAGAGGGCTTGAACAATCTCAAAGGGTCCTTCCCTTCGAGGGGCGAGTTTTCGAGTGGGGTATCTTAGTTTGAGATTCCGGGAATCAAGCCATACTTTTTGTCTGGTTTTCCAAGGGGAGAATTTGGATGTGATTCGACTAGCCATATATTGTCTGGCCTTGTCATGGGTGGCAACTGCTTCTTCCTGGGTGTTTTTCAGGGAGTTCATCTGCTGTTCCAGAGCTGGAAGGAAGGTTTTTCTGAGAGGGGGGTAAGAGCAGGGTTTGTAGCCCATCATTAGGAAGAACGGGGTTTGTTTGGTGACAGAGTGGCAGGTGGAGTTATGGTGGTATTCGGCCGTAGTAAGAAGGTCTGCCCACTTTTGTGGGACTCCGTCACAGAAGATCCGTAGATACGTTTCCAGTTCTTGATTGACCCATTCTGTTTCTCCATCAGTCTGAGGGTGGTACATGGTGGACAGAGCTACATCATATTGGAGGAGTCTGGCAAGCTTGATGGCAAAGACAGATGCGAATTGGGGGCCTCTGTCTGAGATTATTTTGTCATGCAGTCTGAACTGTTTGAAGACAGACGAGAAAAAGAGTTTGGCCACCCCTGTGGCATCAATGTTTTTAGTGCAAGGTTCGAAAATCATCCCCTTACTAAGCCCATGGTCGACCACGACCATAACGGAATCGAAGCCATTACTGGTTGGGAGTCCAGTGATGAGATCAGCAGACACCTGTTGGAATGGTCGGGTGGCAGTAGAGGCGATGGGGGGGAGAGTGGGGATAGTTGGGTGGGTTTGGACTTTATTGGCTTGGCAAACAGCACAACCAGAGATGTACCAGCGGACAAACGTGGTCATCCCTGGCCACCAGTAGTCCTTTTCAAGTGTGGCAATGGTGTGAAAGTATCCATTGTGCCCGCTGGTTGGGGAAGAGTGGCACTCCTCTACTATTCATCGACAGAGGAGAATGTCTGGTATGTAGGCGCGTCCTTTGTAGTAGAGGATGCCTTCCTCGTAGGCCCAGTCAGCAGGATTGTTCAAACGAGTTTGTAGGACCTTATCATGGTCTGTGCTGAGAAGTTTTAATTGTTCGAGGACAAGGGGGTCCGACGGGTTGGATGCGAGGAGTTTGGAGCATAACTTGGCATTGATGGTGCGGATGAATAGTTGTTCCGGAAGGAGTACCTTTTCCGTGTTGTCGGAGACGGTGGTGATCCCTTCTGGTTGAGAAAGCGCATCGGCTGGGCCCATCTGGGACCCTGGACAGTGTTGGAAGATGAGGTTGTATTCCTGAAGGAATAGTTGCCATCTGGTGTGGCGGTGAGACAGATTCTGTGGTTGCCAGAAATAGGTAAGGTTTTTGTGGTCCGTTAGAACAGTAACCATGTGTTCCATGCTGGTGAGGTAATGCCTCCATTCTTCCAATGCATGGATGACAGCGAGGAGTTCTCTGTTGTAGATGTTGTAGTTTCGTTCTGCTTCAGAGAGGGTTTTGGACAAGTATGAGCAGGGGTGGAGGTCACCGTTGCTGTCCTTTTGCATCAGTACCGCTCCGGTTGCCACAAGGGAGGCATCAGTCATCAGGGTGAATGGTTTGGACGTATCGGGCATGGTGAGGACAGGTCATTTTAGGAAAGTGTCTCGCAGGTGTTCAAATGCCGTTTGGTGAGTGGGCGTCCATTCCCATTTGGTGGTTTTTCGGGTGAGGTCATTGAGCGGACGGGTGATTTTGGAAAATCCAGGGATGAACTTCTGGTAGAAGTTACAGAATCCCAGGAAGGACCGGACTGCTGTTACTGATTGGGGGGGTTTCCAGTCTCTGATGGCATCGACCTTGGTCTTATCCATCTGTACTCGTCCATTTCCTACCACCATCCCGAGGTACTCCACCTCTTTGGTGGCAAAGGTGCACTTTTCGAGTTTAAGGAAGAGTTTCTGTTCTTCCATTTGGGCCAACAGCCTTCTTGTCCGTTCCTCATGTAATTTTGGATCGTTCTTGGAATGGATGAGGAGGTCGTCCATATAGATGACTAGCCATCCTTCCGTGATCATGTCGGCAAAGGTATCATTCATGTAAGCCTGGAATGTGGCGGGAGAATTACACATTCCAAAGAACATTACCGTTGGCTGATAGAGGCCGTAAGGGGTAATGAAGGCGGCCTTCCATTTGTCCGCTGGATTGATCCGTATATTGTTATATCCCCACCATACATCCATTTTGGTGAACAGCTCAGATTCGTTTAGTTTATCAATGAGATCACCTATGAGTGGTAGGGGGTAGGCGTTCTTTACAGTCTGGGAGTTGAGGTAACAGTAATCCTGACATGGGCGGAGTTTTCCATCTTTCTTTTGGACAAAGAAGAAGGGTGATGCCTGTGGAGATTTGGATGGCTCAATTTTTCCTGAGGCAAGATGTTCTTCGATAAACTTTTTACAGGCTTCTTGCTCAGCGGGGTTTAGCTGGTAGGCTTTCCCTCTCTTGGGTACAAAGTCTTTGTTGAGCTCAATTTTGTGATCGAAGGCCCGTTTGGGAGGCAACTCATTGGATGGTTCTTCAAAGACCTTTTTGTACTGCTCGTATTCCATGGGGAGTTCGGTTTTCTTGACCCCAGCTTCCTGGGCTAATTGGGTGGAAAGAGTGGTTCGACGTATCCACTCCTTCTTTGGGAGGTACTCTCCTAATCCTTTTCTCTTGTATAGACGCCGTTCGATTCGGTCATCCATATCAAGTCCCATGGCTCTTAAGAGGTATCTCTGGTGTATAGGTTGCTGACGAGAGGGAAAATGTGGGTTGCTGCTTATTTCTACTGTCCCTGAGGACCAGTCAATGAGAGGGTTGACTTCGGTCAGCCAGGTCATTCCCAGGATCATATTTTGCTTTCCACATCAGACAATGAAGAAATCTTGGTTCCGGAGAACTCCTTGGATGTAGATGGTAATTCGGGTGCAATAGCGGATAGTTCTGGATCGGTTGATGGTTCCGTCCGCATTATACACCTCCCGAGGTTCAGCGAGTCAGAAGAAGGGGAATCTGTTTCTTCAGGTGTAAGCTTTGTCCATGAAGCAAGATGTTGCTCCACAATTGATCAAGGCAGTGGTTTGTCCGACATGAACTCCCCCCATTGCAGATACTTGTAGTGGTATTAAAATTGACTTTTCCTCTACAGTGGTTACAATGGGGTTCATTCTAGGCGTTTGAGTAGTCAGTCCTCGGCGCCTGTCTAAAAATCCTTAAATCGCTGTTTTACCCTTTCTTCCGAGAGCTTTGCACCCCTTTTGGGCATGGTCCAGGTTTGGTTAATTCCTTCCGTAGGAGTGTCCTTGGTTTGATAGGTTGGTGGGTCTTCTAAATAGATTTCCCAGAGGGATTTGGCCATCTCCTTTACTCCGTGTCCTTTTGTGACCAGTTGTTCTATCATCCTGATCGCCTCGTTCTTTTCTTCCTTCTCCATGGGTTTGTCCTCAATGACCCGATTTTGTATGGGTGGGCGTGGCAAGGGTTTGTTGGTGCGAGATCCGGATCTCCAATTTCCGGATCCTTTTCGGTTGTCTTTGTGATTTCTGGTGGAACATCCTGGCTTCTTACATATGAAGCATTTGCCTTCTCTCATGAGCTTGGCCCTCTCTACTGGGGAGAGTCGGATGTAGTCAACATCCATAGCATTGGGGTTGCGAGAGTGGGTGGAGGAGGTTCCGTATCCCCCGAATCCAGGTCTCCTACCTCGGATATCCCTGATGTGCTCATTTTGGCAGGCAAATTTCCCAGCTGCTTTGATCCATGCATCGACAGTAATTGGTTCTTCATTGGAACCTAGGACCTTTTCCATAAGGTTGTTGTGAACTCCTCAGCTGAAGGTTTCGCAGAGAGCGGACTGATCAATGATCCCGGACTGAGCTGCCAAGAGTTTGAATTCAGAAGTGAATTTGTTGTATGCTTCCTCAGTGTTGGGCCCTTGGCGGATGGCATAGAGTTTCCTCCATGCTGAGGATGCCTCATCATGGATGGACATCATGCTCCGGAAATCGGTTTTCAACTTCTCCCAGGTTTGGTCTGCTTCTGGGATCAGTTTCTTGGTCAGACGCTCGTAGTATCCTTCAGAGAATGTTCTTCCTTTGCCTTTACTCATCCTGTTCAAGGCAGTGACAATTTTTGCTTGATTGTCGTACTTTGGGTTAATAGTGAAGTATGCGTCCATGGCGTGAAGCCACCAGTTGGCGTCCATGCTGTTCCCAGAGAACTCATCAGGTAATCCGGCCTTTAATTTGGGCATCTCGTCTTGTGAGTCAGAGTCTGGGTCAGGGGGAAGAGGAATTCATTCAGGTCATACTGGGGACGCAGGGATGGACCAGTGTATAGGGGAGAACCTGTGTTCGTCTTCTTTCGATTCAGGTCCTGGACTGGGTTCAGGTTCAGGAGGGGGAGGAGCAATTCGAGGGGTGAAGGGAAGGGGTGGAAGGGCATAGGGTCTGCTTCCTTCGCCAAGGTTTTGTTGTTTGACCCGT
>JBBPJL010000253.1:0-22210 GCA_038088675.1 Xanthoconium separans | reverse complement strand
CCCGAGATCTCACATGGAAACGTAGACGAGAACTTCAAGTTGAAGCACACCAAGCCTGGTATGCTCTCGATGGCCAACGCTGGCAAGAACACCAACGGATCGCAGTTCTTCATCACCACCGCCGTCACCTCTTGGCTCGATGGCGCCCATGTCGTATTTGGTACGTCATGCATGCACGAGACGATCGAGATTACTTGACTTGTTTGTAGGTGAAGTCGTAGAGGGTCTGGATGTCGTCAAGAAGATTGAGGGCTATGGCAGTCAGAGCGGCAAAACTTCTAAAAAGATCGCGATCTCTAAGTCCGGTACTGTTTGAGGGAAAAGAAGGGTCGCCGTCAGCATATATGCAGTTTGTACAATGTCGTGCCGTCTTCATGATCCATATCGCCATCGATCACCAGACAAGATGTGAGCTGACTCGGATGCCGATTTGCAATTTGGATTCTGCTTGCGGTATCCTTTGGATGTGTTGTACCAATCTAGACACCAAGATGCACGGGCGGGCCTAATCATTGCTCAGCGCTCACCCTGCAGCTCCTCGACACGTTCAACAAGCTGATCAACTTGACGGCCTCAGACAATCATGGACTATGGTACGCCAGGCACTGATTTGGTTTGTGCATGTGGTGGTTGAACAAGAGAAGACATTGGAGCTGAGAGGTACGTCGGACACCCATTCACTGTCAAGGATCTTACAGAAATGTCCGTATACCAGAGCATTCACCCGTAGTACCCAGCTTGCGGGTATGGGCTCTTTGCACGCGCATGTGGCCACTCGCTGGATGACCGCGCCAAGTCGACGGCGCCGCCATGCCCATGCAGGCATCAGCCAAAACTGAGACCAGCATGTGCGACATGTCACTTATGAAGGAGATGCAATGATGAAGTTACACACCACAGCATACGGCTCAGCTCAGATGGTGTCCAGGCTCGCTAGGTTCCTTGAACGTAACAAGGACAAAGTGGCAAAATAGACAGACCGGGTTTCTTATCGACGTGTCTAAATCATGTTAGAGAAAGTGGGAAACAACATCCATATCACACAACAATAGCAGAACAGGCGGAAGAATAAGTCGAGTCAAAAAAATTAAAATGGCGGAAAGTATGACATGAAGCCAAGATAATCCAGAGGCAAAACTGCTGTTCAGAAAAGGGGAAAGGGTGTTCGTAATGGGATCTCTGCAGTGGGTATACGGTAAGCGTTCAGAGAGCGTCCCATGCTCAAGAGTCCATGACGCGCGTGAAAACACACAAGACTAGTCCATCATCCCACTCGACGTCCAACCAACACCTCTCCCACGCTTGTGGTAACGCTCTCACGCCAGGATGAGGCCGAGGAGCGCAGCACCCATGCTCATGCCGACGGGAATGTAGTTAGCGTTAGCCCCGTTGTGTTTGCCAGCAGTCGACGACGCCGAGGCGGCAGAACTGGTGCCAGTTGCAGTGCCAGATACGCCAGAGGAAGTGGCGGGGTAATCAGAACCAGCTGCTTTGATCTCGAACTGAGATGAGGCGTATATCTGCAACGAACATTCATTGAGCACATCAAATTATGAAACCAAGCCGAGAAAAACATACGTCGGTTATGTTTTGGATGTTAGTGAGGGAGAGTGTGTAGGTGCCTGAGGGAGGCTGGCTCGATAGCTGTGAGCTGACGGTGTAGGAACAATCATAGTTGGGAACGTTGGGGATCAAGGCGAGAGGGGCAACCAGGATGGATGTGTTCGAGTTCGACAGGCTGGTCCAACATCTCGGTCAGTCCGGACATTTACACACGAAACGGGAGGGTACTTACACAACGGTAAAAGCAGAGTAGGGGGACGTGTTACAGGTCCAAGCGAGTGAGTTCACCGCATTTGCGACTGGAAAAGATCAGAGATAGTGTGAAAGGGGGGAGTCGGGGACGCACCCCACCAAGTGGACGAGCTGGGGTCGGTGATGGTGAGCTGTGCGCTAGCAGAGGCAGCCACGAAGGCTACGGCAGCAAGGATACGGCGAGCAAACATGACTGATAGGGCCAAGGATGAAAGAGTGTAGAGAAGGTGGAGGGAAAACGAGCGGTGGGTTAAAAAGTGCTGGTGCGAAGACAAAAATTTAGAAACTGTCCGACTCGGCTCAAGTCAACCGATTCATTCTCCGCTCTCGGCTTCGTTTCGAAACCAGCCATACAAGTTCAAACTGTACATGACATGTGACAATATGTGAGGATCATGATGGGGTTTATGTGAACCTACCTTACAGAGGACTTTGTGGTGACTCGAGGACTAATAAGAACTGTGATTTGTGCCGTGATAGCTACAGTATGCTGGTAACAACGAAGAACGCGACAGCCCCTGCGAAAAAAAAAAAAATACTACAGCGACGTGACAGTTGGTCCGCAATGCGCATCCCATCTCAATTGTTAGCTACTCTAGTCTTGAGTGTTCTCTCCGCCACCTCCTCGTTCTCCATCGTCATCACTTCGAAGGCATCTTGACCACCCACGAAGGAGCCAAAGAACGGTGTCGCTGGGCTCAATGTCGACGGTGTGCGCGACGAATAAGTGAGCGCAGGGGACACAACGGCAGGAGACTTCAGCCCATCCTTGACAGTCGACCGCTGTTCGTTGCTGCTTCTGCGGTCGTTCATACTGTTCGTGCGTGTAGATGGTTGTGGCAGAGAGGGATGCGGCTCCCGTTCGGTAGACAGAATAGACTGGCGGTTATGAAAAGCAGAGGAAGGGCATGGGATCTGCTTGGATCCAATCGATCGTTCTGTACGTTGATGGCGGCTTTTTGGTTTCCCGGGCTCTTCGTAATCTGGCGGTGGCGGGACGATGCTGATTGCACGACTGGATGGAGGCACAAATACGGTGCTCGGCGTACAAGGTACGTTGGGAGGACAGCTATCAAACAGTCCTCGAAACTCTGCAGCAGTAGGCGCGAAGCTACGGATAGGGTGACCCATGGCATGAAATTCGTCCTCCGAGATTGTAGGCAGAGTATCCTGGTACAATGGGCCTTTGCCAACAAGCCCCGATGGTTGAAGTGGTTCCTGAGACGCAGGCATAAACGTTTGAACAATTCCATTGGGCTTTCTCCACGTGGATATTGGCTCGAATGTTGGCGAAGGTTGTGACAACCCTGCCTGCAAATGGAGTCGATGCGCGTGCGCTTCAAGAATGAGCTCTTCTGTCGGAGTGAATCCGTTCTGTGCTTGAGTATGACCTCGAGGAAGCGCAATCGGAAGTGGATTGTGCGACAACAACGCGGCATTTGCGAGGGCCCGAAGCTGGGCCTGCTGCGTCACGAGGTCCTCGTTGTCCAGTGCCAATCTTCTCAATGTACTGTTCAACGATCCGTCTTCGTAGCCGTTCTGTATTGATTGCAAGAGTGCGTCCATCTCCGAGGTGCTCGGGAGATCCGAGGTTGCCAACAATGGGGGCTCCTTATATGGGTAGCACAGCTTAGAGGGTAACGAACGAGATGTGGGGAGCGACCCAGTATCAAAGCTGGGGTTAAAAGCAACCTGATTATCCGGGCGCGAGTCGACGGACCGCTGAGCCTTACACCCCACGGGGTCGCGGATGTTTCCTTGAAGTTCTTGACCACGGAGGTTCAGCAAGGCAGCTTGAGCGATAGTTAAGCGGGAAGGAGATTGATCCCCGTTCTTCAGCGTCCTTTCTGCACGCTGTAGTTGATTTTCTTATGAGTAAGAACTGCCTCATGAAGCGCAAAATCACAAACTCTGAGTTCCCGTTGCTCAGCACTGTCCGCAAAGCGTACTGAAATTCTGCAACCTGGATCATTCCATCCGCGAACCATCCTTCCGTGCAAACGCTCAATGGTTTCCTCCGCTGACAAGCGACTCTCGAGACTGACGCCAAGTCAACTCTTGACCGAGAGCAAAAGTGCTTGGACGTACCGGACGAAAGCAATGATACGAGGGGGGTGACTCAATTTGGTCTTAAAGAAACGACTACTTTTGATCTTATAGGGCTTCATCAAAGCGGAAAGGCTCTGAATAACACGCGTTATCAAGCTTTGTCGGTGTCCATGGGATTATCAAACAGTACCTCTTCGTCTATTGACAACGGGAGTCTTGTAACAAATTTAGTAAGCGTAACAAGGCGAGGGAGAATAACTGACCCTTCAATGTAGAGATTGGTCGAGCTAGTGTCCTTGAGTTTCTCCATGCGCGACTTGAAGCTATTTTCGTTTTGATCGGGCGACTGGACAGTACACTGCTGAGCGTATTCCGTGCCCGGAATACGATGTACTTGCTGCGAATAACATTCAAAAGAGATAGTCGGAATCGAGTGTTGACTTACCTTGGAAAATGATGGATGAATGTTGCGGTACTTTCGAAGTCCTTCGATACACCTTTGGGCAGAATCTAGATCGCCAAAGCTGTAGAATTGTACGAGTGTATGAGCGAATGCGGGACATGGAAGTTTCAGGACATGCTCACAGAACGAATCCATATCCCCTAGAGCATAAAAAGGAGGCTCAATCACGCCATCAGTAATGACAAGTACTGGGGAGACTAACGTAGGTTTCTCGCTCACGTGCCGGGTGAACGTCCGAACGCTTTTGATATCACCGAACGGTCGAGCGAGAGCGAAGAGATCTTGTTCGGAGAAATGAGGGGGGAGGCCGTTAATGTAAACATTCGGTGTCTGCTGAGAAGTTGGGGAAATCGATTCAGTCGAAGATGACGTATTTACCGCGCAATGAGAATCTGCAGAGTCTGGAAAATTGTGGTCGTATGTGGCCACGGAAGAGGCACCTGGAAAACTAAAAGAAGCTTGAAAAAAAATCAATGGAACGTCAGCAATAGTGAAACAATGAGGCCTACGTGTGATGGACTGTCGAGATTTCACAGACAAAGAAACTGGGACTGCAATACCGGAATCGAGCGGCTGAGATGAAACCTTTACAGGCTGGTCGCGATGTAACGATGTTGCGGGTTCTGGGAGTATAAGACAAGAAGTACTATTAGTTGAAATAGAGGCCATGGCCAGATTTTGCGAAGGGTAATTAGGCTGGACTTGTGATTGCATTGCAGTCGTGGAAGTAGTGGTACTGATGGGGGTGTGGTGAGAAGGCGAGACGTAGGTTGTAGGTGGCGCAGGAGGCTGGCTAGACGACGACGCAGTGTCGGGGTGTGGTTGCGCGGTGATGGTGTCTGCAGAGTGCAGGGCGGGTTCGACGGAGGTGGTATGCGTCTTGTCTAAAGTCGTTACGGGACTTTGCGGCGGCAAGGAAGGAGAAGTGGACATGGCGGTGAATCGGGGATGCTCGAGTTGGAGAAAGAGAAGCAAAAGAAGACACGGACTTGACGTAAATAGTGCTCTGTGACGACGATGGAGGGGAATCTGTGAATGTGGAGGGAGGAAGGGAAAAAGAGGGTGGGGGAAAAAAACATGCGGAAGAGAAGACGGGTCGGTTTATATCCTTTGGAGTGCGATGACGCACGGGCCCACTCTGTGTACGGAAAAATAGAAACCTCGGAGAGATCGTTGGAGACATGCTCGAAGGATGCCTCCGCTTGCCGCGCGTCACTCGGAAAAGGAGTGTCACTATCCAAATTAGGCAGGTATCCAAGTTCATTTCAGACACCGACCCCAAATTAGGAAGTTGCCATCCTATACTGAAATGATCGCTGAAATTGGACCGCGTCCGAGTGACTCGGCTCGAGAGAGAATATACTGGGGAGAACAACCACGATCAGTAAACAACCGAATAAGAAATCACAGAGTCGTGTAGTCTCGATCCAATGGCTTCCGAAGTATCCCAGTAGGCGTGTGATGGTCTCGTAACATGAGTGGTACACCACATTCACAATCCGTGTCATCACAGTATGTATATCCACTCGCCAGAAACTCGGATGTTGATATCGCACAATAATCTTGCCAAGCTAGTGATTGGTCCCGCTTTGCAAACCCGATGTGAGCTCGTACCGCTCGTACCCGATTTCAACCATCCATCCATCCGTAATCACCCTAAGCTTATATGATCGCAAAACTTAATCACACTGTCACCTCTCATTCCCCGTTACGCCCTCGTAGCCGCTGTTCTTACCTTGCGACAACCTGTGCCCGTCGATGTCTCGATGCCTTCCCAGATGTGAGCAATCACGAATCTAAATATGTCGTTTACGTTAATTCTCGATGCAGGGAAACTACTCAAGTGGGCGACCTCATGGCGTTCAGTGGGTAACATACCCGAATCCTATTGCTTCTTTGACGTTCCTTCGTAGTCATTCTTTTTTATGACCATCTACTTACATTCCCTGCGGAGGGGCGCTACTTTTGGCGGCGATCGAGTCACAGCAACTTGGGTCGTGTACTTTTCTTTATCAACCGTTACTTCGCTCTATGTCTTCACATCTTCAACGTTGTACGATTATTTACTATAACCCAAGACGACAATAAAGTGAGTTGGATTGCTTTACATCCCAAGGTGTTTCGCTCAAATTCATGTTCCCGCATTTCCATTTAGGTGTAAGCTGTTTCATTTGAAGCGAACCAAGGAAAACTACAACCTCTTCAGCTGTGTTACAGTCAAGATTACTGAGCGGGCAGGGATCGTGGTCATCCAACTATTTTGCGCTGGTAATCAATCCATTCTTCTGTCTCCTTGAACTGACACCTCAGAATGAACCCTCACCTTATGCAGTCATTATGGCAATGCGTGTTTACGCACTCTATGAGAAAAGTCGGATCATCTTAATCTCCTTGTGCATTGTTGCCGCGGGTATTCTCGGCTTTAGCTGTGTGCGATTGTCCCCTCCAGTGCACACGCCTCTTCTAACATATGATACTCAACAACAGTGGGCATTCATCTTCAATCCTCACAGGGCACATGGAATGGAGTATATTTGCTATGTTGATCCAGCCACGTAAGTCTCTCCACAGTATGTTCTATCACACGGCTTGTATGACCCGTATCTTTCAAGAGCGCTGGGTGAGTGTTTCATTTGTGTACCACCAAGAAACCACGCATTCAACCGTCAACTGTGTGGTCATGGTGCAGATATGGCCATACTATGGAGTGGTCAATTAGTATTTGACGCCATTATCTTCATTCTGACTATGTGGAAATCGTATTGTATTGGAAAATTGGGAGGCCGTTCACTCGTAGATATTTTACTACGTGACGGTCAGTGTTCCACCCCAGTCTTTGTCCGAATTCTGACATGCCCTGTATACAGGTGCGATGTACTTCGCGTGAGTCTTCGCGAAGCCTCTCCGCGATATTGTCTGAGAACTTCACTGTGTGGCAAGAATCATATCATGCGTGAACGCTGTAAATATAGTTATTCTTTTGGTAGTGTACCAATTTTAACGTCTGTTGTTGTGCTGAATCTAATGACGTTTGCAGCTTCAGCTACCCATTGTGGGTCACCGACTTCTATTTCATGCATGCTACTGAATTACCGACGTCATTCGGCTAGATGAAGTACAAGTCGGTCAGCGGCACCTTCACTAGTTCGTGAGTACATTCATATAAGAAATATCGATCAACGAGAGCTAATATCTTTCCTCCACGCAGTCTCAATGTGATACTGGTGTCACGGCTGATGCTCAACCTGCAAGAATGCAGTCGTCGAGGTTCTGTAGAAAACACGAACGGCCCCATGACGATGACGACTGCTGTTTCGCTCGGTGAAAATCCCTCGTCGATGTTTGTGGGCAATTGGAACATGCGGTCAACCACGGTATAAGGGTGTGAGAATGGGAGGTAGAAGGCAAGGGGACACTTCGGAGTACTGAACGCTGAACGCCCCGCTCTATGGTGATTATGAGTATTTTTGTGTTTGTTATTGCGAAACAGACGAATGTGTGTCGGCAAATGTTTGCAAATTGGAAGGATGGGTGTCCCGTCGATCGGAATAAAGATGGGTCTCTTGATCAACAAAAGAATAGGAGAAGTACTACTTGCATCCCCGTGCAATCGCATGAACGATTGTCTTCTGTAACGATACTACCACCGAAAACTTGAAGGCGGATTATTGGCGAGGACTTGAACCTATTTGGTCAAGGAACTGTCAGTATGTCATTGGCCGTATTGTTCTGTTTACCTGCGTACCATCCAGCTTCGCGAACTGGTCCAACTATGCCGCCTTCGTGCCCTCGCGTGCCAGCATTCAAGTTGAATAAATGTTACGCCCACAATCAGTGGTTGTTGCTTCCGAAGGCGAGCGACCAACTTCCCGTAGGCCGCTGTCTTTATGACTTCGACTGCAGCAGCGAACAAAGAGACATTTTAGAGCCATTGCATTCCTTTATTTATCAAGAACAGTAACGTAACGCGTATATTGATACATAACATACGATAGGCAGAGAACCATCAAGATATGTCCATATCACTTGACGGACACATGCCTCGTGGTTCACAAGTTACACGTGGTACTTGGGGTTGTAAGTGTTCAATCTCACTCTCGTCGTCGATTGTAAAGTCTAAATCTGCGAAATCCGCAAATGCGGCACATTCCTCGGCATATTCAGCCAAGTCTTCCTCCAGATCATCAGGAGCTGGTTCTGTGCTGCCGTATTTTCGATCTAGAATTGTGACTAGGTTGATCCAATATATTAGCCACCAGCTGTGCTCGGACTCACCTCGCAGCTCGCTTTCCCACGCGCTTGGGTCCTCAAGATCCGGATCAAACGAAGAACCGACTTCGAGAGCGTAGGAGACCTGGTACGAATGCTTTTTCTGCCGGTTTGTGTTTTGAATGATTCTGCGGAAGAGCTACGATCCACGTTGGTGGAATGCGCCGGACCCCCAATGGAGGATGACGCACCTCATCCTGCATAATGACATCATCAGACTCTTCTTCGTCGTCATCGCCATCCATAAATACGTCGGAATACTTGTCGCTGCTCCTGCGAGAGTTGACGGTGCGCTCGCGGAGCTTCTGTGCATGTTCTCTGCATCGGGCTTGAAAACGTTCCCGGAGGAATACTTTTTGTGAATCCTCTGGGGTTTGATTCCCTGCGCGAAAAAGAGAGTTTGCAGAAGACCGAGCGATGGGCGAATAGTAAGATGCGGGTGTCGTTGATTTATACTGCACACGCCGCCGTTCTTGTATTCCGTGGGTTGGAGATGAATACGTGGGTGATGCCAGTGGCGAGGAATTGACTGGCTGATGACTGCGCGCAGAATAATAGGAGGTGCGACTAGGAGTAGAGCATGTGAGCGACAACGGACTGGAGGAGTGGAGCATCATCGTCGTTGACTACTACACGGTCGTGACGATCGTTGAGAGGTAAGCGCGCGTTTGTTGACGCGTATTGACGTGTTTTCACGTGATTTATCGGGACCATGTTGCACAACTTCACTCAGCTAGGAAGAGAAAACATACAGACAATACAGGGGTACCTAACGAAACAACGGAACAAGCTATGGAGGCCAAAAGCCAGAGGTTCTTCGCAAATGTCAAACTGTCGACGTGACATCCAGTTGCTGAAAATTTTAACCTACAGTCTCGGCACGTAAAGAGACGGCCTCATCACAGCGCGTGATCTGGCACTACGATGGACTTTCTCCGGATAATTGCCGCTGTAGTCGAGTCTGAACTTTGACAAAGATATCTTCGACGTGCCGCAGGTATTCATCCGAGTTTTGGTCTTGCATGTTGCCTGCAGGGATATCAAGCGTGAAGGAGGGCTGATACAAGGGAAACGCGTGATGGTCTGGAATCTCTGCATCTAGTGAGAGCGGCATGCCAGCCTCGAACCAAAGTCAAGAGATTGATGTTCTATAACCGAATCCACGTACCACAACCGACGTCAAAAAAGTCCACGCTCGAGCGGCATTCGGGGAATTGTATCCTCCTTGACGAACTTTTGGTAACCCACATCAAATAGACAACAGCGACGTACCGCCACCAAGAAGGAGCTTCCTCCCTGTCCACCCATGCACTATTCTATCAATGCACCAACTAAGTGACCCCAGGCCACCGATCGACCAATTCCAAGTCGCCATGGGGTCACCTGCAAGTCCATCCACGCCGCATTGGACCACGATAAAGTCTGGCTGGAAAGTATCCTTGATCTTCTCGACGACCGGCCACACGCGCACAAAGGTCTGGCAGGAAGCTCCGCTGTGAAGTGGCAGAGACAATGTAAAGGGATCGAAGTGGGAATCTTCTGGGTTCGGCAGCGAGGAAAGAGGAGAAACGGGAAAGAAACCGGGGGCGGCATGATGGACTGAGAGCGTCTAAAGCGCAATGCGCTTTCCGTGTCACAACAGCCAAGAAAACTTGATATTTACCTTACCAAAACGTGAGAAATCGTGGTTACACTGGGGTTGTGAAAGGCATGTGAGACTGCATCCGAAAAATGCAGATCCAAGTCGAGGTACATGACACGAGCCCTCCGTGGAGCAGCTGGAGTGGGCGAGAGAGGTATGCGTCTCAGAGCAAGAATTGCAAGAATGCAATCAGCCACATAGCAAAAACCAGAAGCTTGGGACTTTTGTGCATGGTGTCTAAAATCGATTGCCCAGAAGCATGAAAACTGCTGCAGGTAGATCGATGGAACGGGCTGACCTGCCTCCGTCCCAACACAGGGCAACATCACAAACGTTTGCCTTGATCGCATCGATAGCTGTCAAAGTTGCCCCTGCGACCAGTGGTATATACTCTTGCATCCCTTTGAATGGTGGGCAGTCCTGTCATGCGTGTATGATACGACCAGAGCAACAGAAAAAAGGAAGACGCACGTCCTGCAGCCCGAACTCGGCAACCTGAGAGAGGTCTTCATAGTTGTTGGAAGGGTCCAAGGCATAATCGAGGTAGTTGCGAGTATGATAAGTGGAGAGATCTTTGCGAGTGGCTCTGCGGGGGCGAAGAAATTTGATGCACTTCTGGCCATTGGGAAGAACCAAGGACTGTATGCCGAATGCGCTGACCAACGAGTGTACCAGTAAGGAACGGTTTCTGTTTGAAGGCAGGAGCGATGACACCTATTAATTTAGACGGGTGTCGATGCCCATGGTATTGATTGACCATCCTTACCCTCGCTAATTCATCGGACACGACGTATACCACCGGACGCATTTGTGCTGTATGTTCAGAGGTTATCGTGGGAATAACCGTGAGTTACCCCGATCATCGTACTCGCGAGAAGGAGGGAACAGGCTGTTTCTTGATACGCCTCAGGTTCCGTTTCGTGATAACCGTATCACAGGTACGTCCCTTCTTGCAATTGTCGGTTGAACTATCACCCTCTTCAGTCATCTTCATCTCCGCTGCATCAGCGGTGACGGTCTAGTATGTAGTTCCCCACCAATAAACCCATACTTTACGCTTAAGCAAGTTGCTTTTGTCAATACTGAAATTTTGAAACATCGTCTACAGGGCGGTCGCTGCAATCAGGAAGTAACGCAATATTATGCATGAGGTGAGGGGCGGCTTGCAAAACACGAATGCAGATAAGAACATATATATATTGATAGATCATATCGGTCGGGTTTCCACTAACTGGAGACTATTGAAATGTCACCCGATCTCCAATCTCTCGAGTCGCTCCTAGACCGGCCCCACCGGTGGTAGTGTCGGCCCCGGTCGTCGACTACAAGTGAAACCCTCGATTGGGCAGAGTACAAACGCCAAATTCCTACGAACCCCTGGCAGTTGTGGTATCTAGTCTGCCAGGTGGTGGGAATCACTATTCAATGAGTATCCTGAAGGTTTATCAGGCTCGCAAAGTTCTGTCGCGATCAAATCCGAGTCGGCCCGCTAACATTAGAATCATGACGATTTGAAACAATTCCCCGAACTAAGGCATGTAACTGTCCTGTCACATTTCCACGGCCCTCGCCAGGTGATCTGGAGATGTGAATATTGGAGTGGAAACTCTGACCTAACATTGCACCTTCGCCAAATATAATGCGTTGCCGCTACATCGCCTCTTCTGCATCGCACCCATGTTCTCTATCTCCCATCACCGGCGGGACTGGTGAGATTCTTGAGATTCCTGCACAACCGCTCACTCATACCTCTCAGTGCTGCAAAACAACAGGAGCGTCAGGAACAACTTGACTCCCTACCAGCTTCCTTCTCAGAGGACTGCACCGAACAAGATAACGATATTCTCGATCTCTCTTTACGTGAACTCGCACATCGCCATGAAGCTGGTACCTTGTCTGCATCGGCGATACAGCAAGCCTACGGCAAGAAACTCGTCTCGGCTCAGAAAGCTACCAACTGTCTAGCTGCAGTAATGTGGGAGGGCATTAACTCCGAGTCAACAGCGCACAGTGGTCGGAAATCAAGCCACAAACCCCCTCGCTTGTTGTCCGGTGTCCCTGTCAGCATCAAGGACTGCATTGACGTGGAGGGTTACGATACAACAATAGGATATTCCTCGAGGGTAAACAAACCAGCTTCTTCATCTGCTCCTATTGTCCGACTTTTGCGGGATGCTGGCGCAACTTTGCACGCGAAAACAACGTCACCCCCTGGACTTATTGGCCTCGAGACTTCCTCCGATCTCTTTGGTCGCACAAGCAATCCATACAACGCTAGATTTATTAGCGGTGCTTCAACGGGTGGCGGTGCCGCCCTTTTGGCCTGTCGCGGTAGCATTATTGAGATTGGTACGGACATCGGGGGAAGTGTGCGGTGGCCCGCTCACTGCTGCGGTATATACGGTATGCGGTCGACCATCGGCAGGTTTCCCACCTTGGGGGCACATCCGCCGTTGCCCGGCCAAGAGTTTGTCGGTACTTCGTGTTCGCCTATGGCTCGACGCCTGGATGATCTGGAAGAGTTTTGGAAGCGAGTTGTGGACATGAAGCCATGGGATTATGATTACACGGTGAGGCTGATGGTATTTGCCAAGGGTCCGCTCTAATGCCAGATATCAGTGTGTGCCAATTCCCTGGAGGCCAGTTGACACTCAAGAGCAGAAACTACGATGGGGTGTTGTATGGGAAGATGGTGAGTGTGTTACTTCCCTATTATATCAGGGATATATATTTTCTTGGCAGGGCTCGTGTCACCATCTCCTGCTTGCCGTCGAGCTTTGGAAACCGTTTTGGGCGCGCTGAAGAAGCAAGGGCATGAGGTCGTAACTTTGTGTGTATTTCGATCTCATGCCATGGTGGTTTCGCTAAGAATGTCTTCAGCACTCCTCCATCCATCATAGAGGGCTTTAGTATCGGCTTACAATTATGCTTCTCCGACGCGGGTAAGTGTCACCGTCGTGCAGTCTAACACGGTTCTGATCGTATAAAAGGGGCTGGGTTTTTCAAACCCCTGCGTAGAGATGAGAAGTTGGACCCTCTCATGAGCGCCTCCAAATCGCTCTTGGAGATGCCCTTGTTCATCAAGAAGTTTCTAGCCATGCTCATTCGTAACCTGACTGGGGATGCGATCACTACATCTCTGACGGCGTCATTGCACACCAAGACAGCGGTAGAGGAACGCGCACTCGTCGTCGCTCGGGATGAATATCGAGCGAAGTGGTACGACGCCTGGAAGACGGAAGGCTTGGACTTTGTCCTGACCGCAGCTCATCCCATGCCGGCCATACCAACGGGGTCGGCCGAGAAGGTCACCTTGATGGCCTCGGCATCGGGTATGATATGTAACATCGTGCGCATCGACCCCTCGCTTCAGCTAGTAGCCTGAGCCATTGACCACATGCGACAGGTTGACTGTGTTGCCGGGGTTCTTCCGGTGACTTTTGTGGACAAAGAACTTGATGCCCTTCCCAAAGATTTCCAAAAGAGCGAGGAATTCAAACGGATGACTACGGTTGGCAAGGGCGCTTACTCCATCTATGATGCAAAAGCGATGCATGGACTGCCAGTTGGTGTGCAGGTGATTGGGGGGCGGTTCGAAGAGGAACGGGTTCTGCAAGCGATGAAGGTTATTGAACACGCGCTCGAGGAATGTGGCAGAAAGTTCACGCCGAGAGTGTTCTGATTTCCCTTTCAAAAAAAGAAAAAATTGCACTATTTCCTCGATCTTCTTCGTTACGATGTCGGTCCAGGGACTTGGCTCCTTGCGCAAAACGGATGTCATTTCTCTTATTGCCCCGGTTGTCTCAAAGAGCAGAATTGCAAGCTGCGTAATTGTATTCGTACACTTCACTTCCAACACGTCTATCGATACAATTAGCCGATCGTCATCGCCGCATCTACTATCTTTGCCACACAGGAAACATCCGGTTCCTCACTCGGTCTTGACGAGAAAATGACATCCTTGAGTATCTGCGAGATAAGACCGTGTTGCGCTTCAGCAGCAATTTTCTGGCTGTGACAGGGCTCAGCTTTCGAGACAAGTGGACACAAACGATGAGATGCGAACCTGTCTTTGACAGCCTTTGTGAGTTGATTGTCTTCCTTTTTCTTGTCTTCTTGCTGCAGCGTCATGTCAAACTAACTTTGAGGGAGAAAGTGGCTGCATATACGGCACCTTGTTGTTGGATCCTTTTTCTTCCTGACTTTTCAGCGTCGGTACAGTTGCTCGTGTGTTAGCAACCGTGGTCTGCGCTCTCACAAGTTTCTCGTGCAAATCTGCGATCTGCGATACCGCGTAGGCACGGTTCTACAGGAGGTCCCCATCGCGTTCAGTCAAAGACCGACGGGTGGGTAGAAAGAATACGAACCGATATCAGATTGCTTCCGCTCAAAGTGTTGACCCAGTATTTATTCCACAACAGTCCGAGCAGTTCCTCGTCTAAACTGGACTTGAAAATTTCGACTTCGAGTTGATAATATTGATTAGCGTGGGCACCAAAATCCTCGATCTTGGCGAGGGGGATAGACTGATATTCAGACGCGACAGACGCTGGTGGTGTATAGTCTTTGGGGTAAGTGCGGAAAGCACCGATGTCGACCTTTCCGGCTGAAATTGTGCGATTGGGGTCGATCTGTGGACGAAATAGAAGAGTGAGAAAGAAGGTGAATGATAAGACGAAGCTAGACGTACGACGACAGCTACGAAGGGGTCTTGGAATTGCTGGTTATTCATTTGGGTGTCGACGTCAATACCAGACAACCAACAGCCATAACCCGGATGAGAATGATACCACCCAATCGCATTTTCTAGTCGTTTGACCTATCCAAGAGAAGGAATATAATCCGCATGAATCAGTCTCGGATGATTTCTCGGTGTGGCATCAAACTGTACCTTTTCGCACTCCTGTATATACGTGACCATGTACTCGTTCGCTTCGTTTGCGGCATTGACACGGGTTTCGGTGCCTTGAACGGGCAACGCGAAGGAATCCATGATCACGATGGAGTTTCCAATGACCTTTCCCTGCATGAGACCCATGATTTCGTGGGGTACGCCTGACCTTGCGTGTATGACCTGTCGACAGGAGTAGTGATACCAACCGCGCACAGACAAAGATATGAAATTTGGCGAACCATCTTGATCAATGCAACGGCGGATATTTTGCAAGATTTAAAGTAGTGCGGACTGTTCGATCACGATAAGTACGACAGGGACGCGGTAAAAGGAGGTTCAACGCGCTCACTCTTGGTCCCATGGTGACTGTTGAAGTATGCGTTTGTTGGCTTCCACGTCAAAGGCATATATCTCGTCCTTGTGCGAGATTTGGTACACTTGATTTGCCAAAGAAAATGTCTGATACGCCGTCGAGGAAGACATTGGAGGTGTAATTACGTAAGTTCAATGTCCTATGTACAAAGTTACTAGTACATTCTCCCTGTCCGTTCAGAGTCTTGCAACGCCTTGAGAATGCCAAACACGGCATGAATCCCTTCCCGTACGAGCTCCAGGTCGTCGGGTACAACGCGGTTAAGCACCAGTGACATCTTGTCCGGGTGCCAGCGAAGCAGTGAATTCCGTATCCTCTCCCTTTTCGTCGTCGGATTCGTCCTGACTGCCAGGCTCTCGAGGAGGAACTCACAGACTGCACTGCGCGTGAGTGCGCCGAGATCGCAGCTCGACACGCGCTCCCTGAGGGGCCAAGGAAACTCTGCAAACCCGATCGGGGCTGTGGACGACTGCATTGCCCGCCAACGCGCCTCGTATGTCTCCCATCTCGCCATCCACTCCTTCTCCATGTCCTGCACCTTTAGCTCCCGGCGTATGCGCTCCGTGCGCGCCTTGTCCCGCCTGCCGAACGCGTCCCGCAGAACCCCGCCCGCTCGTACCCACTCCATCTCACTGCGCTCACCAAGCGCACGCTCGCATTCATGTCGTTTTCGTCTTTCCCCTTCCGTCTTCAGTTGCTCCGCGTTGCCACCATCTTTTCCTATATGAGTATCCTGGCAACCCTGGTCATTGCTCCGTGCGGCAGATGGGCTGGTAATCTCGGCTGCCTTCAATGGCTGGATTGGGGTACTCGGGGAGGTGGGAGGTGGGAAAGCAAGGTAGCCTTTCATCGAGAGGTTCAATATGTACGCTGTAGGTAAGGACAACCCACTGCTTAGTCAGCGAACTCAACCGTTTCAACCTAAGTTACTACTGAGCTTTTCTGCCAAGTATCTGACACCAACCAAGCGCAATGTCCTTGTGGACGTCCGTTCCAACATGCCGACCGTTATGCCGTGGGGCTTCAGTACTTTCAGTGGTAAGCAGTGTTGCCACATATTCTCAGTCTCGCACTGCCCCACTGCTGTGGGGGCAATGTTGACATAAATGTTCCGCAGGTATCTTCCACCAGGCATCACATCTCTACTTCTTGACTCACCCTTATCGGCAATGGCCAGCGATTCTGACGCGGGAAATCAACAATCAGGACCGAAAGAGTCACAGGATACGCTCACTTGCTCAGGACAGGCACAAGAAACAGAGGAGAACGAGGAAATAGTTATTACGAGTATATAATCGATTTATCTGCACTGTCGACAAACGTTGCTGACGGTAAGGTAGGCATCCGAGCGACAAACGTTGATATTGGTCTTGGACGGCTCCCTGTTGGTTTTTATGCCGCGGTAGAGCACAGCGGTCTACACTGGAGAACCGAAAATAAACCCGTTCCGGTGATTTCCGACATCATTGAATGGGATGGGGCAATTCCAATGTGAGACTTTCCTTCCTCGAACCGTCTCAGCACTGACAGCGGGTCGCAGCCCATCTGATCCTTCTTGTACCATTTACGTTGGGGTTTATGCATCGTTTGAATTTCAGCCCATGTTAGGTAGCGGGCAACAGCTGCGAAACCTGACAATCACCGTGAAACAAGTGTTGGACGGCAGCGCGAACGATCTTCGTGAGCCTGATAGTGCATTGCACACGAGTATCAACCCTGACATCATCGCAGCGTTCGCTTTTTGTCCAGCGGGAGCCGAAATCGTATCTCCATGTTCATCTATTCTAGTGACTGCTCAACGGCGAAAACCCAAGAGTAATTCGCCGGCGTTAGGAGTCCTTCGCCCTTATCGCGTAAGTAGGCATTTCTTGTCAATGTTCACCTCGTTCTTGACTGCATGCCAATAGTCAACCAGCGAACCACGAGACCCACTTGAAGACGCAACAAACCAAGGGCACAGCGCCATCTCACTTTATCGAGAGCACAAGGCAAACCAAGATCTGGAGCGTTCCATCGAATATTTTCAGCGCGCGCTTGATATTTGTCCTTCGGACCATCCGTGTCGTGCGGCCGCTCAGTCAAACTTGGCGGCTGCAAAATTTATGTACCGCCGAGTCAACGACATCGATTCTTCCTTCGATGTTCCACTTACTCTTTATCGCAATGCGCTTGATGCACGTCCCGCCTGCCATCCAGACCGGCCCTTCACGTTAATCCAGTTATCCATGGTTCATCTCGCGCGGTCTGTGAAGTGGAGACGTGAACATGACGCTAAACAAGCCGGTTTATTCCTACAAGAGGCAATGCAGCTCACATCTGCAGGAAGTCATGCGAGGCGAGCCGTTACCTCTCTGCTTGAGATGAGCTCCCTGCGGAGAAAAAGCCCTACCAAAGTAGTTGCGGCAGATGATAGTCCATGCGTGGAACAAGAATCCGCTTCCGACCTAACAGAGGGGGATCTATGGACTTTGAGTACTAGCCTGCTGCTCCGCTTCAGGCAGTTGGGTAACCTTGAGGACCTCCAACGCGCAATCTCTGCCTTGGAGGTATTCACCCACTCGACTCCGGTTTCAGATGACCGGTACCTTACAGGGATAACGAATCTCGGCGTGGCGCTGTCTTACCGATTCAAACACCTCGGCGAGCTAAGTGACCTCGAACGAGCAATTTCGAGTCACAAGGACAGTGTCGACCTAATCTCTGATGGTCATCCTGAGAAATCCACGTGTTTAAGCAACCTGGGCCTCTGCTTCTTCACTCGTTTCGGACACCTTGGCGACCCAAGTGACCTTGATGAAGCAATTTCACGGCAGAGGGATGCACTTGACCTCATCCCCAATGATCACTTTGACAAACCTGGTCTTTTGAAGAATATTGGGAACGCCTTCCTCGTTCGTTTTGAGCGCCTTGGCGAGCGGGGAGATCTCGGGGAAGCGCAACGCGCTATTGATCTCATCCCTAACGATCATCCCACCAAACTTGGATGTCTGCAGAACCTCGGCAACTCCTTCAGAATACGTTTCCAGCGACTCGGGGATCTCAATGACCTAGAACAAGCACTTTTGAGGGGGAGGCTCGCGGTTAACCTCACCTCTGATGTCGACTCGGAGAAACCTGGCCGTCTGGATGGCCTTGCCACCACCCTCCTCGCTCGCTTTGATTGTCTCGGTGAGCTGAACGACCTCGAGGAAGCGATTTCGAGGCAACAGGAAGCTGTTCATCTCATCTCTGATGGTCACCGCGACAAACCTCGCCACTTAAATGCCCTCGGCAATTCTTTCCTCACCCGCTTTGAGCGTCTCGACGAACCGAGGGACCTCGAGCAAGCAATTTCGAGTTACAAGGAAGCTGTTGATCTTAGCCCTGATGGTGATCTCAACAAGCACGGTCGCCTGGCCAATCTTAGCCGTTCCTTCAAAACTCGTTTCGATCGGTTCAGCGAACCGAGGGATCTCGAACAAGCGATTTCGATACTGCAGCACGCTGTTTCTCTCACCTCTAATGGACACCCTGACAAGCCTCGCTATCAGGACAACCTTGGTCTCTACTTCTTCAGGCGTTTCGAGAGACTCGGGGAACTACGTGATGTCGAACAAGCGATTTTGAGGCAGAAGGATGCTGTCGATCTAACACCTGATACTCATCCCGACAAACCTGGCCATCTGTACAATCTCGGCCTCTCCCTGTTCAGTCGTTTTGAGCGTGTCGGTGGACTGGATGATTTAGAGCATGCAGTCTTGACACTGAAGAACGCTGTTGACCTCATCCCCAGTGGTCACCCTAACAGACCTCGCAATCTGGACACTCTGGGCCGTTCCTTGAAAGCTCGGTTCAAGTGCCTTGGGCTATTCAGTGACCTCGAGCAAGCATTGTCGAAGTACAGAGATGCTGTTGACCTCACGCCTGACGGTCACCCTGACAAACCCGTCCGCGTGTCCAACCTTGGCCTCTGCTTCGCTGCTCGTTTCAACAGCCTCGGAGAACTGAATGATATCGACCAGGCGATTTCCATGCACAGGGATGCTGTTCGCCTTACACCCGATGGTCACCCTGATAAACCTTTCCATCTAAACACACTCGGTGCCACCTTTTCATCTCGTTTTACGGTGTCTGGTGAAATGAATGACGTCGAGCAAGGAATTTCAAAGCTGAAGGAGGCAATTGACCTCACCCCTGACAGTCACGGTTCCAGAGCCGGCCATTTATATGATCTCGGTATGGCCTTGGCCACTCGTTTCGAGTGCCTCAGCGAACTCAGCGATCTAGAGCAAGCAATCCCGATGCTGAAGGATGCTGTTGACCGGATTCCCGATGATGACAAAAAGAAACCCCACCGTATGCATAACCTTGGCAACCAGTTCCTCAAACGTTTCGCCCGCGTCGGGGATCTCAATGACTTGGAGCAAGCCGTCTCGAGGCTCAGGAATGCACTGGACCTCACACCCGATGGCCATCCTAACAAACCCCGTCATTTGATCAACCTCGGTAGCTCCTTCCTTGCTCGTTTCAAACAGTTTGGCGAGCTCGGTGACCTCGAGCAAGCGATTTCGAGACACAAGGAGGCTGTTGCTCTCACACCTATTGGTAACCCCGAGAAAGCCGGTCGTTTGAGCAGCCTTGGCAACTCGTTTGCAGCTCGTTTCTTGAGGCTTGGCGAACTTGGTGACCTCGAGCAAGCGGTTCTGAAATATAGAGAAGCTGTTGATCTCTCCCCTGTCGGGCATCCCGAAAAGCCTAGCTGGCTGAACAACCTTGGCGGCTCCTTCCACGTGCGTTTTGAACTCGTTGGCGACCTACGTGATCTCGAGCAAGCAATTTTGAGGTTCACAGAAGCTGTTGATGGCATGCCTGATGGTCATCCCGACAAACCCACTGCAATCAACAATCTAGGGATTTCCCTTCTCAGTCGCTTCCAGCGGATTGGCGAGCTTGATGATCTTGAGCAAGCAGTATCAAGACAAAAGGACGCTGTTGACCTCACCTCTGATGGACACCCCGACAAAGTTAAACTTCTGCATAACCTTGGGAACACACTCTACACTCTTTTTGCCAGAATTGGCGAGAAACACGACCTCGAGAATGCGATTTCAAATCACAGAGCAGCTGTTGAGCTCACCCCCGATGACCATCCTCAGAAACCCATCTATCTTGACAGCCTCGGTAACTCTATTACCGCACGATTTGCTTGCTTTGGCGAGTTGGGCGACCTCGAGGAAATGATTTCGAGGCATAGGGAAGCTGTTGAACTCGCTCCTGATGGACATCCCAACAAACCTGCATATTTAAATAATCTCGCCAACTCCTTAAGTGCTCGTTTCAAACACTTCGGTGAGCCGAGTGACATTGAACAAGCAGTCTCGAGGCACAAAGACGCACTTTCCCTCACCCCTGATGACCACCCCGACAAATCCACTTATTTGAGCAATCTCGGCGGTTCCTTCAGATCTCGCTTTGAGCGTTTTGGCGAGGCAACTGACCTCGAGCAAGCTATTCTGAGGCAGAAGGATGCTGTAGATCTCACCCCTGAAGGTCACCCCGCTAGACCCGCCCAACTTGAAAACCTTGCAAACACTTTCCTTCTTCGATTCAAGCTCATTGGCGAGCTTGCTGATCTCGATCAAGCCATTTTGATCCACAAGGACACTGTTGACCTCACTCCTGAAGGCCATCCCGACAAACCGCGCAGGCTAAACAACCTTGGTCAGTCCTTGGTCACACAATTCGAGCGTTTTGGAGAACCGGGAGACCTTGAGCAGGCAATTTCCATGCAGAAGATCGCTGTTGATCTTACCCCTCAAGGACATCCAGACAGGCCTACTTGTGTGGAAAGCCTCGCGGAGTGTTTCTGGGCTCGTTCGAAGCATTTTGACGAGCCGAGTAACCTGGAGGAAGCAATTACGCTATGCTCGGAAGCAGCTCGTTCTTTGGTGGGGCGCACCACAGATCGATTTCGTGCATCACGCAAATGGATTGCATTTGCTCGTGGGCTGCAACACCCCTCTCTCCTTGACGCGTATTCCGTCGCTATTACCCTTCTTCCTCAACTCGCGTGGATAGGACTTTCCCTGACACAGCGCTATCGTGAACTTTTACAGGCTGCCGATGTAGTGCGAGATGCAGCGGCTGCAGCTCTCGAGTTGGGAAAGCCAGAAACAGCTGTGGAGTGGCTCGAGCAAGGACGCTCGATCGTCTGGGGAGAAATGTTTCAGCTCCGCAGCTCCTACAACGAATTGTCATCTACTCACCCGGATCATGCTCGCAGACTTCGAGAACTATCTTCCGCATTAGAACAAGTTAGTTTCGTTCGCGAAAAGTCCTCCTTGTCTTCACTCTCGGAGGCGGGTCCTGGTTTGGAGCGTCGAGGAATGGAGATTTTGGAGCAAGAAGCTGACAGACACCATAAGCTTGCGATTGAGCGAGATAAGCTACTCCAGGAGATTCGGGGATTCCCTGGCTTTGAGCGCTTCCTCCTCCACAAAGAGTTCTCTCAGCTCCGTGCTTCAGCACACTCTGGACCCGTTGTCTTTCTCAACGCCGCTAAAAGGCGATGCGATGCGTTGATCATCATTGCTGACAAGGCGAACGTAATACACGTCCCGCTTCACAATTTCTCTTTCCGGCGATCTGCGGGTCTCCAAAACATGGTGAAGGCACTGCTTCATGATACCCGTGATCAAAGGGAGGGAAAGCGACGGTTACGTGGGC